>JAHWFP010245950.1:73507-89655 GCA_023313725.1 Lithobius niger | reverse complement strand
AATGTTAGTTGCTGTCGACTGAAGAAATTCCTGTAAGAGATGTCAGTAACTGTCGACTGAAGAAATTCCTGAAGGAAGTGTTAGTTGCTATCGAGTGTAGAAATTCCTGAAGGAAATGTTAGTTGCTGTCAACTGAAGAAATTCCTGTAAGAGATGTCAGTTACTGTCGACTGAAAAAATTCCTGAAGGAGATGTTAGCTGCTGTTGACTGAAGAAATTCTTGAAGGAGGTATTAGATGTTGTCGACTCAACCGTACATTTGTAATCATACAATAGATGTTGATTACTACTAACCTAAAAAAATCGTGCAATATATGTCAGTGGCTGTCAACCTAAGCAATTCCTGTAGCAGACGTCAGTTGCTATCAGCTTAAAAAATTCGTCTAGTAGATGTCACTTACTATTTGGTGAAGAAATGCCTGGAGAAGATGTCACTTGCTGTTGACTGAAGAAACTACTGAAGGAGATGTCAGCTGCTGTTGACTGAATAAATTCCTGTAGTAAATGTAAGTTGCTGTTGAAAAACGAAATTCGCCTTGTAGATTTCGGGTATCGTTGACCGAAAAATTCCTGTAGTAGATTTACTCTTGATGCCAGTTTCTGTTGACCAAAGAAATTCCCGTTGTTCCCAGTAGTTGTTGAACAAAGAAATTCCCCTAGTAGATGTCAGTTACTATATATGGACCAAAGAAAAATTCTTGCAGTGTTGCTCCTGACAAGACAAAGTCCAGTAGTAGATGACATTGCTATTTAAAAAAAAAAATCCCATAGTAGATGTCAGCTGCAGGTATTTACCAAAAAAAAATCCTTAAGAGATAATAATAATACAATTTTGCTCGTGAAAGGATGGATAACGGAAGGGCATGCCACTAACACTGGTCCAGGTAAATTGGTTAAACAGAGTGATATGTACACCAGGAGCTCTAATGGTAGGGGCGCAGTAGACAGTGTTTCAATGACAATAATTTTAAACGTTTAATAAATATGTTTGTTGTTGGAGCAGTTAAATATCGTGCGTGAGGCCATTCCAAATGCTTGTAACACGTAGCGCAAAGAAATGTTTGCGGCAATCCTTGCTTGCGGATTGAACACGCAACTTGAGGGAGTGCCCCCGAGTTGATGATAATGGATGTCGCTCGAAGAAAGGAAGATCGACAGCCAATAGCCCGTGAACAATCTTGTATGTAAGACTGAGATCGGCCCTCAGTCATCTTAATTCGAATGGCTCAAGACCAGTTTGCCGCAGTCGTTCACCCTGGGAAAGTTCACGTAGACCAGGCAGGTTACGAGTGACACTTCTCTGCACCGATTCCAACAAATCAATATCCTGGAGAAAATACGGCGACCAAACCGGGCTCGCGTACTCAAGGAGCTGACGAACAAACACCCAAAAGGCCCAAACGCGAGTTTTAATACATGAGGAGACGAAACACTTGTTGACCACGGCCAGTCTGCGAAAAGCGAGAGCCGAAATTTTGTGGCAATGAACCGTGCATTTCAAGTCCGACGTAATCCATACTCCTAGATCGCGACATACGGTTTTCGATTCAAATTTCGTTCATGCCAGTTTGTACTTAAGGTTGGGGTTGTTAGCTCCCAATTGCAAAGCAATACACTTGTCCTGAGACAACAGAAGTTGCCAATCGATTGACCATTGTTTGATCATATTGACATGTCATGAAAGTTCGTAACCGTCAGTTTGTAGCTGGTTTACCAATGGTTTTAGAGACTGAAGGTCATTAAGGAAAACAACAAATAAGAGCGGACCGAAAACGGAGCCCTGCGGGACTCCACTGATAACACTCTGTCGCGTTGAAGAGGTCGTTCCAATAACGACACTCTGGGATCTATTGAAAATGAAGGACCTAATCCAATTCAATAAACAGCCAGCAAGGCCATGTATTTGAAGTTTATATATTAGTTTGGTTAAGACCAGAGATTCAAATGCTTTCTGAAAGTCAAAATAAATGGTATCAAAAGGAATACCAAGGTCCAGAGATTCAGTCCAAAGATCCATTGCAAGGAGGAGGTGCATTGTGGAGGAGCGCCCAGGTAAGAAACCGAATTGGTCATTCCGGATAACTTAGTAAAGCTGGAAATAGTTTAACATGCTCGATCGAATAATACCTTCCATAATTTTGCAAGGGACTGAAGTTAGGGAAATTGGACGATAATTTAGAGGATTGAAGCATTTCCCTTCTTATAGATGGGTATGACATTTGCCTGGCTCCAGCAACTTGGGATACATCCCTGGTTAAACGATTTATTGAAAATGTAAACAAGGGCATTGCAAATCTCAGGTCCAATTTCCTTGTAGAAAAAGACAGAAAATCCTTCCGGGCCAACTGCGTGACTGGGCCGCAGATGATTGATGGTTTGAGGTGTCCTGCTACGATCAAAGTAAACATGCTGCAGCAGCGGCGTTCCCTCATTAATACTAAAAGGATGAACCGTAATAGTTGGCGTGACTCCATTATCGGTAACTCCATTTGCCACAAAAATATCGTTCAGAAGATTTGCTTTTTCACTCTCTGCAACTAAGAATTTGTTTCCCACCTGGAATGGTGGAAGTCTACGTTCACCTTTCGTTTTATTTTTGTAGAACCTAAAAAGTGCCGATAGATTTCCCTCGTGCAGTACTGCCTTTTCACATGCAGTGTCCCATAGGTCGACCTTGCGTGCATATGTTGTTCGGCATGTGTTATATATGGTTTTATTAGTTTCATTTGGTTGACTTCTGAACTTATGCCAAAGTCTAAGCTTCTCGCCCAAGGTTGAGGATGGCCGCTGGAGCCGGTTTACTTTATTTGTTTTGGAAGGGGGCACTTGACGCGACAAATCCACCAAAATTTTAATCAAATCTAAAAAGCCGTTCCAAATGAGGTGTATGTCCTGTCTCAAGGATGTAAGCACCTCGATCCAACAAATGTTCCTCAACAAACTCAGACATATCAGATATCAGTTCCTGTCGACTTTAGTAGATGTCACTTGCTGTCACCCAAAGAAATTATCGTAGTTGATGTCAACCTAAGAAATTCTTGCACGCATATTGGATATTTTTATGATAGATACCAGGTGCAGTCTGAGACAATCTCTTGTTGACGACACAACGAAAGCATGTTGTGTTCCCGAAAATAAATAATTTTTTTACCATGTCGGTCTGTTTCCATTTAATGGGGTATTGACATCGATCAAGAAGATGGGCGGTTGTAATGTTAACTGCTCCGAATTTTCCGCCGTAATTTAGCCAAACGGTCACGCTGTCCTCTGTGGCTCTCCACTAAATGCCCTTACCGTTTTGGAAAACCTTATTTATGGTCGTGGCGGCCATGTGTTGGCGGCAGCTGTTTGTTTCGTGGTCTGGATCGTTTGGTTTACTTGGTTGTGTGTCGTGGCCCGGGCCTGCAGCTTGGTCGTCACTTGACGAGCTTGGCGTGTTTGGCATTCCTGCCTTGACTCGGTGAAGGTGAGCGAGCGGAGAAGCATTAGCATTCTGCCTGAATCGGGATGAGCCACGTAAACATGCCACAAAGAAGGGGAGAGAGAGAAAGACTAACGACACTGCATGCTAATGCCGAGACCAAAGTTAAGTTAGAAGTCGACTTGACTTCGGAGGAAAAGTCAAATGGGAAAAGAGAGAAGCAAAGTAACGCCGAATGGGGACCCCTAACGCGGCCTTTCTACATGTTCTCTCTCCGCTGAAGTGGTAAGAGGCGTCGACTGAACTTCGGGGGCACCAAAGCAAACATTCAGTGGCGTAGCTAGCTTGGTGCGCCTTTCCCTGCAAAAATTGAAAGTGCCCCCCCCCCCCCCCCGAGAAGAAGACAATTAAAAAGAAATTTTATCATCAAACTACTACAACTACGCAGCACGCCCTGACTAATTCTGAAACTAACCCACTCTTACAGTCATACAGTCCATGGCCGGCCCAATGTCGCCGAATCTTGCAGGGGGAAGTGGCAAGCTCAATTTTTGCCACTCCATGACAAAATTTGGGCATTTTTCCCGGTAAGGTGTAAATTTGCAGTTTACAACCTTTATTCGTTTTTGGAGCAGTATTTGCAGCGCTTAAGATACATTTTTTTGCATTTCATTAAGAGAATTGGGGGCCTGTTGGTCATTTTTTGCTCCTTCCCCCCCAAATGACACGGACCTGAGATAGCCTCTTTAGCTTGCAAATTTCTTTACATTTTTCGGCACGCCAGCCTTCAATGACTAGGAGCGACTGACGATTTTGCTGCACTACGGTAACTTTCCGTTTTAATCGAATCAACAAAATATTAATTAAATAAAAATTTCACCATGACGCGATGACGCCCAGGATTGCTCTGCGTCCTCCCGCCTCTGCGGGGGTTAATGCCACGCCACTGTAAACACTATTGCCTTACCACATGTGTGGAAATCCACCAGTGATGTATAAAAATAATCCTGACGAGACATACGATTGGGAAGATGAATTTGGGTGTTAAATGAATTTGTGTAAAAACTCCTAATCCCATAACAAATTTTATTGATTTACCAACTTGCTGTAGCGTGCACCTCGGAGAGGGTCGGAGCAACTTTAAGTAAAAGGGCACGCTGAGAATATTTTCCTGCGGGCCATTTTTTTTTTTTTTTGTAAGCTTGTCGCTGTCTTTTTTACCCTTTTCTGGCCTGTTTTTGCCCTTATTAGGCCTCTAGGATGTTTTCCAGGCTGCAGCGCCAGCATTTATAGGTTCATAAAAGCAAAATAGGGCATATTTTTTTTTATAAAAGGGGTAAAAACGACATTTTTTCCGAAAGGGCAGGGGCAATGCCCCCACCCCTCCGCCTCCTGTGCACGTTACTGCACAACTTACATCTAGAAACAGAACATAGAATACATGTGGAAAATTTGAAACGAATTGGGTAATTCATTCGAAAGTTATCGTGCATACAGACAGACAAACACCAGCACAGGTTGAGAAGTTCCTTTCCTCTTCTTCCGACCGCGCCTCACTAAAAACTTAGGGCAACCTTAGTGGCTGTGTGTATGGCCAACATGTACGCCTTATTTAAATGTCGCGGTGCTTGATTGGTGCGTTTCGTTTTAGGGCGTGCTATTGGCCAGTCTAATCACGTGATTCACCCGCTAAGTCGCGTCTCTATGAAACTCGTACCGTCGTTTGAAATCCACCCAAAACCAAAACTGGTATAAGAGAAGCCGCCAAGTTTCCAAAAAAGGTCAGCCTTTGAAAGTAGTGACATCATTCAACCAGGAAAAGGCCGCCAGGGTTAATCCTATTGGCCAAGTTAATCGCACCTAATAATAGTTCGAAAGTTAAATGAAAACCAGTACATTGCTATACCGGTAGCAATAACCAAGTTTTCATTTAACGTCCAAAGTTTTATAGGTGTGATTAACTTGGCTAATAGGATTAACCTAGGCGGCCTTTCCCTGGCTGAATGATATCACTACTTTCGAAGACCGACCCGTTTTGGAAACTTGGCGGCTGTGAATGTACAACGGATCACCCGGTCTAATCGTCACCTGTACCTTTTTTGTCTGGAGGAATTTTATGTCCATAAACTTTCTCATTTTGCCATTGCCTAATTAGCCGTTACGTCAGCCAAATGGACACGGTTTGGTTTCTTGTATGCCCGTGCTTCACATGCTTAAGTTTATTCAATTCTATTTTTGAGTGCACTGGCTAACAAACGCTGATTTTCGTGCGCTTCGCTCACTCAATCAGCGCATTACCCTTTAGTTGCCCCTCCCAAGGTTAATATTAATCACGCAATGAAACTGGAATTGCTAATTCGATCACAAATTAATCTCGTCTACTTGGCCGATCGACTACTTGGCGGCATCACACTAGCAGGTGTCTGGCATAACCAGCAAATTCGGTACGGTACTAAGACATAATTCTTTGAAAAAAAAATATTTTTTTTCCAACTTGATTGGACCCTGTGCTCACGATCTGAATTTTGTTTCCAATTCTTCTTGCAATGAAAGACTCACAGTCTCTTTGTGGGATTTGTTGTTGTTATGAGCCGTTTATTAGATGCAGAGCCGTGGCCCGAAGCCGGTACGCCCTTGTATACCATATTACAGCAACATTACAACCACACTTCCGGTAAAGTTGAAGTTTTCTACGTTACTGGACCCAAGACACCTGATTCCAGCGATTTTCAAAGATTTCTACCGCATGGGGAATTTACATCAGTAGGCTGAAATCACGTATAAGGTCGTTACAGTCTGCTAGTGGCCGCCGTTTTACTTGGTGGAGACACACTGGCGTCGTTTATTATTATTTTTTTTTTAGATCCAGTGTCCCTTACTGCTTGCTGAACGATTGGCACCAGATGCGAACTCCGCAGAGAATATGGTGGCAAATACGGCGTAACTAGATATAACACCTCACGTCTTCTAGTCCTACGTGAGGCCCTAGCTGTAGTTGAGGCTACTAAACTAACTACCTCTGCTAATGCTTTGCCTTCCGTCAGCTTCGAAAGCAAAAGCATTAGCATAGGCATTATTAGTAGCCGCATCTCAGGATCCCACGTAAGACTGGAAGACGTGAGATGCTCAGGGATGCTGCCGGTGTGAAAAAATGTGATAAATGTGAAAATTTGCCAGTAGTGTAAAAAAATGTAAAAAATGTGAAAAAAATGTGAAAAACACGAGTGTTGGTGTGAAAAAAAAAAGGCAAAACGCACAAACGAAGTAGAAACAATCAAATTATCTACCCCTGTTCTAATTATTCTGTTCTGGAATTACGTAGACATGTCTGTGGTTACAACACAATAAAAATAAATTGATTGATTTTATGGGTTGGTCGCGCTTAAAATTCGCTCTCTCGAGTGAAATTACAATAATTACTGGAAAAAGAAACATTTTTATTAAAGAATTGTGAAACTGTTGTGATATATGAAAACGAAGAAATAGTGATACAATAATGAAAAGTAAGTTATGTGAAAAAGTGAAAAATGAAAAGCAGGTAAGTGATAAACGTGAAAAAAATGAAAAGAGGGTATGGGAAAAAAATAAAAAGTGGGAATGTGAAAAAATGTGACAAAGGCTTGTACTCCCGGCAGCATCCCTGGATGCTATATCTAATTGACTTTCCAATCTCTGCTTCTGCTGTATAGCTCTTTAAGATATACAAACCTGCATCTTTAAAATCGTACGGTGTGCGTGCGTGTTTGTACCGCTACTCCTCCGAATCTAAGACGCCTACAAAGATGAGAGTAGCGCTAAACGAAAGTTGCTTTGGATAAGCCGATCTTACTCATGTAAGGCAGAAAGCCAAAGGCTCAACAAGAGTTAAATAATTGTATGTTTATATGTATTGTATTAAATGCTGCCTATGGACGTTTCCTTTTGGCCGTGTCATTATGACTCAGCGGCAAGACCTCGGCCTTTGGTTTCAAAAGTCGTAGGTTCGATTCCCCACTTATCAGAAAAAAAATTGGTTGCAGAAAAAAAATTTGAAAGGAAGACTTATTTTTCCTCATACTAACTTAGTATTAGCAATACTATAGCATATGGATCTTAAAATAATAATAATAATAAACATATTTATTCACATGTACAGTGAAAAGGAACGGGAAGGGCAGGCCACTTAATACTTGTCCTATCTTAAAATATATATTTGAACACATGTATAAAATAATAAAATTATTATTAAAATGTTCTTAATTAATAAAGTTAGTTTTTAAAATAATTAAATTAATTTACGGCTAAGCATAATTCAACCAATACACTTTTATGGATAATAAAATTAAAACAGCCCTAAGGAAAAACTACCAATACAGTTAATTAAAATTAAAATTAAAGCTTAAAACTAAAAGAGCTCAAAGAAAAATCTTTACCTACAAAAAACCACAAGATAAAAATTGTAAAAAATTTAAAAAGTGAATTTAAAAATAACCCATCACAAACTGGACACTTCAATCGAAATGTCTGCGCACAAATATTTCAAAACAAACTTTCCTCATACGGATTTAAAAAAAAACACAAGGATTGTGCTTCAACAACTGCTGATGACAAGGCATTCCAACAATTTCCTACTCTTTTGTTGAAGAAGAATTTTATTACATTTTTATTTGTACCCTGTACAACAAGCTCTGCCGTTGGTTTTGCTTCAACTGGTTGTGATACATGGAAAACGCAGACCTGTACGGTTTAAAAGGTTGTCAGATATTCGCTTTTCTGAAGCGCGGAGGTGCATGGATTGAGCGAGGACATCGAGCGATTTCCACGTGAAGTAAACCTTATCATCGAGTTTCTCGCTTTGCTCTTGGCGTTTGGCTCTTTCTTTTGGCGTTACCCTCACATTCGTAGGAACCATACTTCCGGAGGAGTAGACGTACAAACATGCAAAGAAATAAATAAACAAATCATACGTTTCAATGACATCGATGAAATGTAGGCGTGCTGAGGAATGTGATGAACGAACTGTGGGCATCAATTGCAATAGAGCAGCGTCAGGTGACGTCATATTGGCTACGAGACACCATTTGGAGGTAATAGCTACAAGGTGCACTAGATTAAAATGTAACGGAAAACAACGGTACTTCTAGTCAAGACAGTGCTTTGAGAGCGGGTTTCTTAGGCTTAAAAGAACGTTGTTTTCTCCAACAACAAAAATCGCGCGTTATAGGCTTAAGAAATCCAGTCTAACAGCATTGGACCTTGCAGTGCTCCTTGCAGCTAACCCAGTTACTGGCTCCACCATAGAGTTATACACAGTAATACTATGTCGTGTAATATGGTAATATTTTGTACCAGTCGATCCTATGGTGCTTTGTCCTTTCATCACTGTCGGCCTTCTGACCTGTATGCCATTCATCAGTTGGTCTTTTGTACCAGAACCCCTGTTATGAACATTCTTGTGGTGCCCCCAGATTAGCCCATCCCACCTGGAATTCTTTCTGCTCCTTGAATTTCCGCTAAGTTCAGAACTGAGCCCAATCGTGTGCATAAGCATTAATTTTCTTCAGACTGGTAACATCTTGATCTACAATATTAGGTTGCGTCGAAATAATCAGTAATTCGATTTTGCAATGCCCTGGTGATCCAAGAAATTTTGTGAAGCATGTAGGACGGCGAGGGAATTAGACGATGCTGCCATACTAACAATTAAAACCTTTTTATCCTTTACGTGTCATTAATTATAGTAAAATTACAGTTTAGCCTTTACGTGTCATTAATCATGGTAAAATTACAGTAAAAATAAAAGTGAAAGTCGCCTGAACTATATCGTATAATTTCGTGGGTAATGCGAGTAATCAGTTTTTAATTTGCGGTTTTATTGTAGTGTTAAAAATCTCAGCTTTTAAAAATGCCTTCCACTTCATTCAGTTGACGAAATTTTTGAAACCGTAATTTCGGTTCTACGTGACTTCTTTTACGAGAATATCGGCTTGCTGATTCTTCATCCACTTCGCTTCATTTGTAATGCTTTGTTTGAGCAGCCAAAAAATTAACACCGAACTGCTTTTAAGTGTAGACATATTTTACCTTTCTTCAAAGCTCTGCCGCCAAACAATCCATTTGAAAACTGGTTATGACATTGGCAGTAAAAGTATAATCACCTTCCTCCGTGGAACCTAACGCACGATTTTTTTCTTTAGTTTTATTTATTTTTTTTTCTCCTTTAGCGGTGAGATTTTTAATAAGAGGTAACAAACAAGGTAGCAGTGATCGCATAAATCTACGGCTTTTGTACAGCGCATCCTGTCACTTTACATTTTGATAAAAGCCACTTTTAAGCACCTATACGTTTCATGCAAGTGATGTGACCTGGATTCGAACCGGCGAACCAGCCCATCACCAGATCCAGTCCATAATAATTATTATAATTATACGAGCCACTATACGGTTTGTTGGTTCGAATCTGGGACACATCACTTGAATAAAGGTGGCTTACTGTACTACGTTATTTGTAGGGTGTGATTTTCGCTGATGGCTAATTTTAAATTGACTTCTGTATTATTTACAGCGATTTACGATTATTTTATTGACTTTGTGACTTAGGAGTGGGTCTTCGCAAGCCAGCTGTGAGCCAGAGTAGGGATGGCACGATGTTCGATAATTCGATAATATCAACATTCGTCGATTATCGTATAGCACTTTTTCCGATTTATTAAATTATCGTGCAAATCGCGATGCTTAAATTGTCATATCTCGGAAACCCTAATAGCTAGAAACAAGTGGTTTGCGGCGTTACAAGGGCTCTCCAACCGAGTTTGCCGTACTGTTGCTAGCCAGTTTAGCTGTTACAGAGTTAGTTTTACGCCGACAATATTTAAGCAATAAGTAGCAGCACATTTGCTAATCTTCATGGTGAAGAATTAATGGATAAGTAAATGCATTTCCGTGTCTACTGACCAAATGGCGAGTGATACACAATTCACATTCGTGAAGGTTGCACTGTAGGCTTTAGCCAAGGGTTTTTTTTTTAATTAACAAAATTAAAATGGTATTCCAGCCTCAAAATTTGTTTTATCGAGATATTATCGATTATCGCGATAATTTTAAATCGGGATAAAAAATTTTCGCATCGTGCTATCCCTAACCAGAACACGATGGCGAATGAGTTGCCGCAATGGTAAGGGTGCGTTTATGCATCGACTCGCAGCTTACATTTTATCGCTCGCTAGGTTTTACTTAGTGATGGACTAAAAGTGCGCCTCCAGAAATGCCAGATGAAAGTGCACCTTACACTTAGGCGTCATCGGCGTTAACAATGGGCCTGAGATTTGCGGATGGGAGAAAGGTATTGTTGTACACGCTATGACCGGAAGACTCGCTTAACTGCCAGGTCCCCGTTGGGACACGACGGCTTACGTTGAACTGCAAACCTTACCATGGTTGCTAAGACAACAGCTTTAGGCCTATTGAGGCTTAACTACTTTCGTTCCGAACTCTACTACTGTGATGGCTATAATTACTATCGTTAATTACAACTGTTAAAAGCATACTGAGCCGAATTTTTGTGAATTTTGTTTCTGCACGATCATCATCGTTAATATTTGGTATGTGATGGTGCGGATGGTCTCTATGGACAGATACCGTCGTGTAGATTTGCACCTTAGCACAGAATTTTAATTCATCGTGCCATTCTGGAGTAACGAGGCCCTGAATGATTAGTATCATTGTTTTGCATTGTTCTAAACAATTCAAATCTCCAAACGCCAGACACAAAGCATAGGCTGAGATTAAACAGATACTAACGATGCTGAAAATAAGCAGTTGTTCGCATAAATTAAACGATCCAGGTTTCCCCAAGAAAGCAAGAAGACAAGGGGGAAGAAGGACGCCAAACTGTAAACAAGCAGTTGTTCTCAGTGCTTGTTATAGAAATTCGGTGGCACGACACGGCCACTGCAGGGAAGAACGCAAGGAGGGAGATGATTATACAGTAGTTAAGGGAGATGCGCTGATTGAGTGAGCGATGTGAGTGAAAATCAGCGTTTGTTATCCAGTATGCGCAAAGTTTAATTAAAGAAACTTACTTTGATGAAGCATAGACATAGACATGACAGACAAAACCACACGTGTATGACACCTGTCCGGGGGACGGGCCACTTCTGGTTAGTAATAGAAACAATTTGTTTTAGCCAGACACCCCTGGCAACCAAGAATATCACAAACATCAAAATTAAAAAACGTTAAAAACGCTGGTTGACAGTGAAATGGTGTGAAAACCAGACGGACAGTCTTTATTTATTTATTTATTATTATTTTTTTTTCGCTTTCCGTTTTCGCATCACAGCGTTCAAACCACCAGTCCATCTTTTCCCTTACGTTGTTGCGTAATGGGGCAAGTTCTTAGTTCCTCTGTCCGGCCGAGGAGCAATTCGGAATCGATCAAAAATGCTTCAACGTGTTAAAAACGAAGAAACACGCAAGTTGTAACAATGGGCTTGTATAAGTTTGTTAAACTGCGTTGTTCAGTAACTGCTGTGCTGTTGATCTCATGGTTTTGTCACTCGATCGACTTCGGCTAGATTATCGCATTATTACCGAACATTTAAGTAATACATAACGTAGCATCATGCCATAACATAAGATAACATAACATGTTATTTTGGTGAGCCCGGAAAGAAAAAGGTATTCACTGTCTACCCTAGTTCCATCTATCGTAGCCTGCCTTCCACTTATCCGTATTGCTGCTTCTGACCAGAAATGCACAGGAAGCGAATTCCAGGGTGATATGTCTGACACTGAAGATGTTGTATCTGGTCAGAATCTGGAATAGGGAACTTTCAGTTTCTGATCATGGCCCCGGTTAGCCTAAAAACCAACATGATTAAAAAGGCTTCTTGATTGAAAAGACTTCCTGTGATTCAAGTTATTAAAATATTTAAAGCCTTCTAATATGTCGTCCTTCATCCTGCATTCTTCCAAGGTTGTCAGATCCAAGCATCTTAGATCCTTCTCGCATGGTAAGTTCTTCAGGGCATGTCTCTGAATTGCTTCAATGGTTTTCAAGTCCTTAATAAAGACAGGTTCCATACCTGGATGCGATTGTTAAGATGAGGTCTGATGCAAGTCAGATACAGCAATCACATAATTTTTGTGGGGAACCCTCAAGTACCCTGGAAAACGGGTGGCACCTTCAAACTCCTAGTGAAATTGACTCCCAGCGTTTAGTTCTTCTCATGTTCATAATAGTATGAGTAAGTAGAGGTCGAACAGGTTTCGGTTTCGGCACTGAAATTTATTGGTTTTGGTTTCGGTTTCGGTCGTGAAGATATAGTTTTGTGTTTTGGTTTCAGCCGAAACTGAAAAACTGGTTTCGGCCAAACTATGTATTGCAGTTTCAGTAAAGTCGAAACCACTTCCACCTCTCGGTCTACAACTCCATGTCTGCAGTAATGAAAATGCACTCACAATTTGAGTGTTATATCCTGTCTTTTTGTTTATTATTAAAATTGGTAATACTCAGGTTAGGTTTTGGTTCCGGTTTTGGTTTCCGTTTCAGCTTACTAGTTTTGGTAATGACTTCAGTTTCAGCTGAAACCGAATTACAGGTTTTGTAGATGTTTCGATCACCAGGGGTTTCGGTTTCAGCCGAAAATGGAAAAAAAAAAATGGTGTCCATAGACCACTATAAGCAAGAATTTATAGGGTTGGGTAGGAGAATTTGTGAATGAGACTCATACTGAAACGTCTTAGATACATTCGTATTAGTTCAGTATTAGTTCATAGAGGGCGCCATGTGTTTTATGTGAGCATTTCTACTCAGTTTTTAGCCTAAAATTAAACTAAGCTAAACGAAACCAGCTTGTATTTAATTATTATTTAGCCTAGCTTAGTTGTAATTTAGTTTACATTAGATTTGGGCTGAAAAATTAGCAAAAATTACCCGACGGAACATGTGGCGCCCTCTGAAATCTCGTACTGTACTAAAAGGGACGAATCTAACGTGTTTAAATAGGGACATTTTAGAGTTACAATTTCTGCTCCCAAACCCTATAAATTCTTGCTGTAAGTAAGTATAACTAGGATTAAACCCCTGTTGAGAATTTTCAGCCTGGTTGGAACAATTGCACAAAAATATGTATTATACGTATACCCAGCTCAGCAGAAAACCGCAGACATTCCTACTCAATGCTGTTACCCAGGATGCAATGCATCGTCATCTTTGTTTGCTGAAGATAAAGTTCACTGATTGGTTCCGTTAACAAATTATCGTGATGGATGAGTGTCTGCTTGTCCTACAGATGAAATGAAGTTTCAGTACTAAAATGTGAATATGTATAAGCGAGGAATGGTCTCTTTCCCCTGTTTTCTTTGTAATAATATACTGTAATGGCAAAATTTAGTTTATTAAAACGGAATTTTTCCACCATTAAGTCTAAAATGTTAACTTCATAATGCTATAGATAGGTTGTACAGCGTAACAATAGGGCTCGATTTGACTATTGAACCATTCTGACATACGTTTGAAAAAGGTACATCGAGTAAGGGAAGCTGGAATGCAACACGGGTCCCATTGGAAATCTCCGATCAGTCTGGTAACTACTGTTGGTGGATAGCTCTCACTCTACCCGACGAAGATTGTATCCCAACCAACAGGAATTCATGCCAGTTGTTCTTCAAGTTCAGATTACCGCGGAAGCCTAATGCTAGCCATACTGGCACTTTTTAATAATAATAATAATTAGGTTTGAATTAAACCTAAACCAAAATTATTACACATTGAATGCACTTTTATTTATCACTAATCGAGCCCATTTGGCTCTCCATCCTGTAATTACATATTTATTGTTGTGCCGCATGATTGTACCACGATTTCGAAGGCTAACTTGATGCTACCAGTGCCGGTGTTTCGGACATGTAGCATCCAAGTGCCTTGATAAGATCATCTGTTCAAGTGTGGCGGCCCACATGGTCTCCCCATTTGTGCTGCTACTTCTCCGGTTTTTCCTAATCCTAGAATCATAAGTGAGAAGAGCCTCGACCATCTTGTCTCCAGCACTGCCTGCCTGGAACTGATCAAGAGACTGAGAAGATGTAAG
The DNA here is from genome assembly GCA_023313725.1 of Lithobius niger. Classification (NCBI taxonomy): domain Eukaryota; kingdom Metazoa; phylum Arthropoda; class Chilopoda; order Lithobiomorpha; family Lithobiidae; genus Lithobius; species Lithobius niger. The sequence goes on along the minus strand of JAHWFP010245950.1, from coordinate 75,162 downwards.
GGAAGAACAGTTTATGATGGATAATGCAACCTTTTATGTTCCTACCAAATGTTCCCCGTCAGTGGACTCTAATGTTTTATCTCTGTAACAAATCAATGTTGGTAAAGGATAGGCTGTTTTTGCTAGTATGAAACTGGAATGCAATGCCGACCTCTTTCTTGATCAGGGGCTGTATGTCAAACAAGGTGGTACAAGGTGGAAAGTAGTGATCTGTTCAGCTTTAATACCACAAGTGCTTGTATTAAATCGATAATTTGTCTGTTCAGTGTAAATAGAGCAAGATGTGGTCTGTTCAGTGTAAGTAGAGTAAGGTCTGGTCTTTTCAGTCTAAGTAGAGCACGGTGTGGTCTTTTCAGTACAAGTAGATCAAGGTGTGGTCTGTTCAGTGTAAGTAGATCAAGGTATGATCTGTTCAGTGTAAGTAGACCAAGGTATGGTCTTTTCAGTGTAAGTATAGAACACAGTGTGGTCTGTTCAGTGTAAGAAGAGCACGGTGTGGTCTGTTCAGTGTACGTAGAGCAAGGTGTGGTCTTTTCAGTGTAAGTAGAGCAAGGTGTGGTCTGTTCAGTGTAAGTAGAGAATGATGTGGTCTGTCCAGTGTAAGTACAGCACGGTGTGGTGTGTTCGGTGTAAGTAGAGCAAGGTGTAGTCTGTTCAGTGTACTTAGAACAAGGTGTGGTCTTTTCAGTGTAAGTAGAGCAAGGTATGGTCTTTTCAGTGTAAGTAGAGCACGGTGTGGTCTTTTCAGTTATAATACCACGAGTGCTTGTATTAAATCGACAATTTGCGTGTTTTAGCACGAAACTCCTTTCCAGTTTTAATTTCCCGAGACCGAAGGTCGAGGGAAATTTGTTGAAAAGGAGTTGAGTGCTAAAACACCCAAATTATACATTTAATACAAGCACGAGTGGAATTCGGTTGAGGATTTTTGTTTTCTTTTTCCTAAACGATTTTCTGAAGGAATTTCGCGTTAGGGATTCGGTTTCGATTTACGATCTCGATTTCGACATACGAAGTAATTTTGATTTACGGTGTTTAGTTTTGTTTATAATGTTTACCTTTTATGTTCTGTTGACGATGTTTAACTCTTATCTGGCGTAGCGTTACCATCCACCATCGCATTTCATCAATCAACCTGTAATTTCGATCGCTACGACATTGGCATTTCGTATTAGGCCTAACGTAATTTCTGTGTTATTGATACGCCAAATTAAGTGTATCTTAACCGAGAAGTAGCTTTGTGGTGTTTCCGTAAAAACCCGACGATTAACGAAGCTGACGTTATTTCTCTAATAAGGGTATAAAACAAAGCAGTATCCTCTAAGTGAGCTATACTGTATAGATCTGTAGTTCGTTTGTCAGTGCGCATTCAGAAAAGCTTCGATCTGTATAATTACTGAAGGAGGAGGTCCGCTGTCGGTTTCGGTTTCGATGAGCCGGGGTCTTCCCAGTGTAATCCGACCGTGGTCCTCATTTAGTGAAAACCAAACGAAAGTTCTCAGTGTAAGTAGAACACGGTGTAGTCTGTTCAGTGTAAGTAGAGCAAGGTGTGGTCTGTTCAGTGTAAGTAGAGCAAGGTGTGGTCTTTTCAGTGTAAGTAGAGCAAGGTGTGGTCTGTTCAGTGTAAGTAGAGCAAGGTGTGGTCTTTTCAGTGT
>JAHWFP010245950.1:60198-73407 GCA_023313725.1 Lithobius niger | reverse complement strand
CGGTGTGGTCTGTTCAGTGTAAGTAGAGCAAGGTGTGGTCTGTTCAGTGTAAGTAGAGCAAGGTGTGGTCTTTTCAGTGTAAGTAGAGCAAGGGGTGGTCTGTTCAGTGTAAGTAGAGCAAGGTGTGGTCTGTTCAGTGTAAGTAGAGCAAGGTGTGGTATGTTCAGTGTAAGTAGAGCAAGGTGTGGTCTTTTCAGTGTAAGTAGAGCAAGGTGTGGTCTGTTCAGTGTAAGTAGAGCAAGGTGTGGTCTTTTCAGTGTAAGTAGAGCAAGGTGTGGTCTTTTCAGTGTAAGTAGAGCAAGGTGTGGTCTGTTCAGTGTAAGTAGAGCAAGGTGTGGTCTTTTCAGTGAAGTAGAGCAAGGTGTGGCCTGTTCAGTGTAAGTAGAGAAAGGTGTAGTGTGTTTAGTGTAAGTTAAGCATGGTGCTAGTTTTGCAGAAAGAAACGAAAAATTCTCGCACAATAAACTTTAACCCCATTTATGCAACGATCCATCTTTTTATTCGCACAGCTAGAAGTCAACTGGGATGGCAACCGATTTGCTATCTCTGAAATCGTTTGCGTTAATGCTTGTAGTCATTACAATAAGATAAAGAATTTCTCCTGACGAAGTAATTTCCCAGTCGCTTCTGCAATCACATCATTTACTGTAATCGTTTCTAGCTAAAACGCCGCTTTGTTGGAATTCAGGTTATTTCTAGCTTCTAAGCAGCGAGAATGTAAAGCAAGGTCGGTTATCGGTTAATAGCAGTTATCAAACTACAGCAGTAAACATTGCGTCTCTCATCAAGTTCCAACCGCACCCTTTTTAGGGTAGTCGAATTATAAACACATCATCAAATGATGACATTCAGAAACCAGTCCGTTACTTTATGCTGCATTAGGATTATTTTTTCCTTGTCACAAATTGACGCGGCAAAACAAAATACATTAAACTCCGCACCTCAAGCCCCGGGACGACCATCTCTCTCTCGTTGCCATGGTTACTCGTTAAAGACAAATCGAAAGACAAATGCTGTGCAACAGGCGAGAGAGAAGTACCCACCGAATTAGTATTGAGGAACTAAAAGTAGTGAGCGAGAAAATTCACAGTGCGAGATCGTAGCGTAAATGTGCCCTTAAAGCATAAATCGTGACAAAAAAAATTGAGCTAACTCATATCCCGACTCTGAACCTAATTATACCTGACGTCAGCAGTTATACGTCACAGACAAGCAGTACAAACCTCGCATTGAAAATAAAAACGAAAAGCATTCCATCATAACAAATCCGTACACGAAATCCCACATCATCTAAAACAGAGAACCCAAATTACGGCTTTTATCTACTTCTTCCTACTCTCAATCCCCACCGTCCGTCTCCCCCCACGTACACACACACGCGCGCTCCATTAATTGCATGCAATTGCCCAACTGAGTTGACATCCAATACATTTGCAGCAAGCAACAGACGTACTCTCTTTTCTTAATGCTAACAACCTCCCCCCCCCCCCGGTCGCCATTATTCAGCAAAACAGATGTCACTCATCCTCTCAGCATGCTCTATAATTTCATCTTATCTCAGGTCTTTGTGCTACACCGTCGGGGCTAATCGAGTCTTGCATTCAACTACATTCGCAGGAGGTCGGGCCCCCAAAACGACTAATTGTAGGACACCGGAACGAGTGTCAAGTACCATCTTATAATCCGTCACTTGTTGGGCGCTCATGTCTGGCCTGCTGTGATTTAGCCTACATTTCCGAGAGATGGAAGAAGTAAAGAAGAAGAATTACATCTTTATGTCGACCTCCCTACCCAGTCTAGGCCTTGAAAATGTCTAGTCTGCACATTTTTTAAATTTTTGAGTGGCTTTTTTCCCCTTCCTTGAAAGTGTTGGATTTGCGACGGATCTGTGAAGCGGTAAAATCTAATACATCCTTCCCCATTTCGGATTTCTAAAAATAAATCTACAAATCCACATGGGAATCTTCAAATCTGCAAATCCGTATTAATCGGCGATGGTTGGCACGATAATCGATAATTCGATAATATCACGATAAACATTTTCGTCGATTATCGTATCGCACTTTTTTGATTTACCCAAAAATCCTGCAAACCCCAAGGCTTAAATTGTCATATCTCCGAAACCGTAATAGCTAGAAAGCAGCGGTTTGCGGCGTCGCGTGCTGAATTACAAGGGCTCTCCGGTGGTCTCCAAGTGTACAATGCTCTTGCTAGCCACTTTAACTGATTGTAGAGTTGGTTTAATGCAAACAATATTTAAGCAGCTGCAGAACTGGCTACTGGCCAAATGGCGAGTGTCACTCAATTCACTTTCGTGAATGTTGCACTGTAGGCTGGCTACAGCCAAGGTTTTTATAAATTAACAAAATTAAAATATGTTTTATCGAGATATTATCGATTATCGCGATAATTTTAAAAACTGTAGCGGGATTAAACATTTTTGTATCGTGCCATCCTTAGTAGAGACTTCACTTTCAATTCGCAATTTTTGAACGTAGTTAACATATAAAACTCCTACAATATAAAGACCAAGCCAAACTGGCTGTTCGCGGCTGCATCACGAAGCGGGATGGTGTCAGAAAGAGTTCAAAATTGATCGATAAACGCAACACCTTCCTTCCATACGATTGCAGCAATTTTAACCATATAGGCACGTAGCAACGCATCGCTTTGCACGAAATTTTCTTCTGCCTATTTAGGGCTTTACTGTGACGTCATCAACCGATCAACACAATTTCTTGATGTCATCAGCAATTCATCCTACAATGATCTGCATCTTAAGGGTAGTCTTAATTAGAAAACAAAAACGAACTAGTTTGATGTTTAAAGTAATGTTTAACTGATCCAAAGTCAAAACAGCAAAAAGGACACAAATAAACTTTTCTGTAAGGTTTCATATATCGCAGTGTTCCTGTACTGTTAGTCCACGTGAAACCTTACTGCTGTATTCACATGTTTTTACAGTTTTTACTTTAGAATACGATAGGTCAGATTGGCGCATTCTACTTGGTTAAACGACATAGCAAAAATAATTCGGGATTCGTGCGACTCCTTGAAAACCTAGAAATGTCGTTGAAAATAAAAATGATATACCAGTCCTGAAACCTTGAAAAGTGGTGTAGGCTATGTGTCATCAATAGGATGATGACAGCCTATATTATGCACTATATAATATATATAGTGTAATATATATACTTGCACTGAGGGCAAGTGTATTCTCGTTGACGAAATTAACTATGCTCTTCTCCACCCAGACTACATGGGAAACTGGGCTTATTAACGGGGCATTATTCCAATGGGCTTACTGTAACCCAACCCCCTTCACTTTCCCCTTATGTATGTAATCCTCCATTATCCCAAACCAATAGGGCTGTTAAGTGTGTTGTCTTCAATGCGAGAAGCCTAAATCAGAAGTTGCAAGAATTTTGGTTTTTGCTTTCATCTTTGCAATATGATGTTTTATTGGTTACAGAGACTTGGCTGGATGCATCTACGCCCGACAGTCTGTTACTCGGTGGGCACCCTTACCAACTCGCTAGGAGAGACCGGGGTTCTCGGGCTGGTGGTCTATTATTTCTTATTCGATGCGGTATTCCCTTTGTGGTGAGCAAAATATCTGTTGATGTGGAGGCCATGTGCATTGATTTTTTTCCTGAAAGAGTACGAATCTTATTTGGCTATTTACCTGATGGTTATGATGAAGATTGTATTTTTAAAATGTGTACATTTTTTAGGAAATCTATTTTGCCTGGTTTCTCGCACATCATTACTGGTGACTTTAACATGTCTACCATAAATTGGGAAATGAATGCAGTTGCTGATAGGCGTCAATAGCCGTTCTTTGACTGTGTGTCTGAGTTGGGTTTATCGCAACTTGTAACCGAACCAACTCGTTTAAATAACATTTTGGACCTTTTCTTGGTTGACTGTGATAGGTTAGTTTATGGAGTTTCTGTCCAAGATCATTTTGGTTCCAGTGATCACTGTATGGTGAATTTTTGCATTCATTCACTCAACAGAATTCCAGTAGGTAATACATCCAAACCTAAACAGTTTATAAACTACGAAGCACTACGGTCTAGACTTAAGGAGATAGATTGGTTGCACACTCTTGATTGTAAAGGGGATATAAACGTCACTTGGAATAGTTTCTTGGGTACCTTGAATGCATGCGTTCAACAGTCCAGCACGTGGGTTTCGAGTAAACCTAGCACACTATTCAAAAACAGTGCTGTTCCTAAATCCTTACGGAAGCTACGTGCAAAGAAAAAGAGGTTATGGCGTCTATTCAAACGTGACCCCTGTGAACGAAACAAGTTACGGTACAAGGAGTGTCAGTTATCCTATGCTCACCAATCCCGTGACTACGAAGTGATTGCTGAGCATAAAGTTTTGATGGAGGGCTCCATGGCATCTTTGTTCAGATTCGTCAAAAAAAAAACGGATGTGTGAGAAGCATTCCTCCCTTGTGTGTGGATGGTAAATTTGTCTTAAACAACAAAGAGAAAGCAGATGTTTTCAACAGTGCCTTTGTTGGCAGCTTCGTGGTTGATAATAATTTTATACCACCACTTTCTGGCACTCGTACTATGAACGACTGTGTGTGCCCTACTTTTGGGTCGGACATGGTGTTTAAAGACTTATCTTCCGTAAGACCTAGTCACAGTACTGGACCCGATGGCTATTCCACTTTTTTTTATCGTGAAATTAAATGTGTGATCAGTAAACCTCTTTCATTAATCTTTGAGCTATCCATGAAAACTGGTAAGCTTCCAGATATCTGGAAGTCAGCTCACATTTCTCCAATATTTAAGAAGGGAAATTCCTCTGACCCGACAAATTATCGACCAATTGCTTTGACTTGTGTTCCCTGTAAAATCATGGAACGTATAATCCCCACACACATGTTTTCTTACATTATGGACCATGACTTCCTTAGGGACGATCAATTTGGTTTTTTACCCGGAAGATCGACTTGTTTACAGCTACTTTCCATGTTGGATGACTGGACCAGTTCACTTGATGAAGGCATTCCCACTGACGTCATCCTCATCGACTTCGCAAAGGCATTTGATTCTGTGGTCCATAGTAAATTATTAGCTAAATTAGAATACGTTGGTTTTCGGAACAAGTTGCTCAACTGGCTGACTGATTTTTTGTCTGAACGCTCCCAGTGTGTTCTTGTGGGTGATAAGCACTCAGATGTCAGGAAGGTGTTGAGTGGAGTGCCGCAGGGTAGTGTTCTGGGACCGCTACTCTTTGTCATTTTTATAAATGATTTAACAGTCAAGTCTTCAAACACTGTTTTAAACAAATTTGCTGATGATGTGGAGCTGCATGCGCAAGTAGTCGATGATGCCACCCACAAAGCTTATCAACTGCCACTACTGAACTATCAGACTGGTCTTCATTGTGGCAGCTGCCTTTAGCACCCAACAAATGTATCACTTTTCCTATTGGTAAATCCAATTTTAACTTTGTTTATTCTCTGCTGCCTGGATCGAATTTACCACGCACTGAGATTGTTAAAAACCTTGGCGTATGGTTCACTTCCGATTTGAAGGATGAATTCCATTGCAATCATATTGTTAAAGCAGCCAACCAGCGAGTCGCTTGGATTAAAAAGCTTTTCACTTCTGGTGATGTAACCACCTTGGTACGTGGATTTAAAGTTTACGTTCGACCCATTCTTGAATATGCGAGCCCTGTCTGGTACCCATACCTGGTCCGGGATATTAACCACATTGAAGCGGTTCAAAGGCGCTTTACAAAATCACTGCGTGGATTTAAATTTAAATCCTACGAAGATCGGCTCAAACTTCTAAACTTGGACACTCTTGAGTTACGTCGTCTCAAGGCCGACCTTAATCTGACTTACTCTTTGTTGCATGGCCATGTCACTTTTGATTATTCAAAATTCTTCGAACTGCATACGGATTATCGGACTCGAGGGCATCCACTTAAACTGGTTTTGGGGTCTTCGCACACAAACTGCCGTAAATATTTTTTTGCTAACCGTGTTGTAAAAGTGTGGAACAGTCTTCCTGGCGAGTTGGTGATGTTGCCAGCCCTGAACTCCTTTAAAGCAAAACTATATACATTGAATCTGTCAAGATTTCCGACGGTTACATAAGTCGGTTTTAATCTGTTACTTTTTTGTTATTTGATCGTGTATAACGACAGACTTCTGTTCAGTATTGACATTTTTTTTAATTTAAAAAAAAAATTTATTGTATTTTTATCTTTGTATGACAACGGACTTCTGTCCTGTATTGACATTATTTTTTTTTTCATTTTTATTTTGTTTTATTGATGTTTTATCTTTGTATATCTTTTAGCTTGGTCAGTTCTACCCGCCGTCCCTTTTTACCCCATTAAAAAAATTGTTGTGCCATTTACTTTCTATTGTTGGCATCCTCCACGTTTCACTTTTAGGCTGACTTTTAGTGATCGCATCCGATCCTTGTCAGACCTGTTGCTTCGCAACTAATATTTTATTTATTTATTATTTATTTATATTATTCTTACAATAATTTTGAAAGTTGGGCTATGGTTTTAATTTTATTTACGTGTCTAATAGTTGAATACAGCAGTACGGTTTCACGTGGACTAAACAGTACAGGAACACTGCAATATGAAACCTTACAGGAAACTTTATTTGTTTTCCTTTGCTGTTATGACTTTGAATCAGTTAAACCTTACCTTAAACATCAAACGAGTTCGATTTTACTTCCTAATTCGTGATGCTTTGACATACCAAGTTGGTCTTTTGTACTCGTTTCAAACGCACTGAATTTCGCTCGCTTCGCTCGCTCATTCACTGCATGTCTTTCTTTTGGAAGATGGTCTGTCTGCCGCTCTTTCAGCGGCTTTGGCCTTTATCTAGACACACGCTAGTGTGTCGTGCCAAGTTAGGCAACAATCATCAGAACAAACATCACATCAATTCAATTGTCGAGGTTGTAAACCATTGTAGCGCGGCGCCATAGCGTCAGTGTCTTATATCTTGAAGCATAGTTGGGCACATTTCAGGTACTTGAGGAGAAATGAAATAATAATGTGGTACAAAAGCTAAAATTGTGTTGAAATCAAGAGCAATGACCCACCTGACAAAAATTAACTAGTGTAGGAATGCCAGCTAAGCTCCTTTCAATGCAAAATCTGACCCTCAATAATTCGTGGAAAATGTGTAGCTAGCTAGCTAACTAGCTACCACCTAGCTAAGTCTAGTCCGCGCATCCCCATGTTAATTTCCATAGGGTGATTACTCATCGAAACCGAGATAACGGGAAGGCTTCCAACTATGAAATTGGACGAATGGCTACAGTACGATACGAACTGCGTACCTTTTATGGTTTGGAACCTAAGGGTGTAACGAGGATGGCGCGTAAGTACGAAAATATTGTTATAACCATTGTTAGTATTGTCGGCATCGTCTCTCATTGGACAGCCAAAGTTCGGACAATGACAAAGTGTATACTGACGTGCGTACCTAGACACACACTAGTGTAGCACGATGAATCTAAACAACGTTGCCAAAGAAATTGTATTCACGTCCAATTCACGAAAAATAAACCATCTCCAAAAACAAAGCAAAATAAACAAAGGCAAAAACTGGTGAAGAGGCCACCAAGTTGAGAGTGGTTCGACCCTTCAAAGGAGTGCTATCAACAAACTAAAACTAACGAAATAAAACAAATTACAACAAAATTAAAACCAAACCAAAAACCTATATAGAGGTGACCAAGTTGAGAATGAATCGACCTATAGGCAAAAGGTAGTAGCAAATTGTTGAAAACCAATTTCTTGTTGACATGCCACTTTATTAGACATCTGCACGGTAGCGGAGTTGAGTCTAATACACAATTTAAAAAAAAAGACTGATATCATATCAAAAACCAAAACTGGTAAAAGGGGCCGCCAAGTTCCGAATGGTTCGGCCCTTCAAAGGAGTGATATCAACACACCAAAACATTCGCCAACTTAATCTCACCGAATAATACTTTGGACGTTAAATGAAAACTTGAACTTGAGCGGTGCGATTAAGTTGGCGAATGTTTTGGTGTGTTGATATCACTCCTTTGAAGGGCCGAACCATTCGGAACTTGGCGGCCCCTTTTACCAGTTTTGGTTTTTGATATGATTTGTAATACAGGACGGAAGCCAAATGGGCATTTTAGCTTTGACACGGCAGGGTGAAGTTCTAATGATTATGTCAACTAATTCGTAATAAGGATAATACTGCCTCTTCACGTTTCCTGAAAGTTCGGGTGAATTGTTGGCTCACCAGCATTTAATCTTCAGTTACGGGTTGCGTTTATCATTTTGCTGAGTGGTAGTGTTGCATAAAAACAACGTTTAAAACAATACAAATTTAACAATAAAACGGATCGTTAACGGCACCGTAACTCCGGAATGGCACTACCAACTGATTCTATTTCTATAAAGGGCTCATCTGGGGAAGAACCAACTTTCTAGGACAAACGGTTTATATAGAGTCCATTGTATAAACGCGCCCAAAATAAAAACTCACGACAAAAATGAAACTCACGATTCGATTAATAAGTCTAGATCTCCAATGTGACAAATCGGAGATTAATAAAAGTTGGTACACGTGTTGGTCAACTCCCACAATAGCTTATATACCAAATTTCAGTGGAAAATATTGAAAGCGGTGGAAAACTTAGCATCGAAATTTCGGCTTTAACATCAGAGACCGAGGTCATACCTACTAAGGCTACTAAGTCTTGGCTTGTCTGCTGCAAAATCATTGTTGGAAGAAGTTGCCGTTGACATTCCGGAATTGAGAGGAGCGGCTGATGAAGTCAGAGTAATTATATACGAGTCTTATGCGTAAATTTAGTCCAAAATTGGCGAATTGAAAATGAAGTCTGTACACTGCGCAAATCTCTAGATCTGCAATTCCTTGCAAATCGGCGCAAATTCAAGCAAATCAGTAAGTTCGACGCAGTCGTTGGTAAACAAAACGTCAGTAAAACGAGAGAAATAGAGAAAAAAAAAGTCCTCAGATTTTTTCTGACAAAATTGGGGAAACCAGTCGTAGATTTCAGCTTTACAAATCTTGACTCTGCAAATCTGCAAACCAACGTAAATCTGTGAAAATTTCCAAAATCTCCAAATCACGTGCAATCCACAATTCTTGTTGCACGCGATTTCCGGGTTTATGGGATGCCTCACAGATTTAGAAAATGCAAACAACGATGTGGGCGGAAGCCATTCGTCGATGTGGCTCCAGTCCTGAGGAGACTATGTTTATCTAAGTATGGGTGCAAATAACCGATGTGTTGTCGTGATCTTCCTTGCAATACCCTTTCTTCCATTCTCCAGAGAACATTAGTTCTTTTCACTGCATTTCCCTCAGCGAGTTTTGGCGTAACTGTAGAGGTGGGCAATATTGCAACGTTCCATTTTATTGCGATGTACAAAACGTGAGAATTTGATGCCATAACGTAATTACGTTTCGTTGCGTTGCGTTATTGCACCGTAAAACTCGAAACAGGCAGGCCGAAATATTGTTGTCTCGATGTGATGCTGATGATTGGTTAATTTGTGCCGGCACGGTGCCCGAACACTGTTCCTATTCTGTTTTACAGCCGGAACAGAGTTCAGCACCTCATCTTTACTAACCTCTCCAACTGTGAATTTTTTTTATCGTTAGGTTAGGTTCTGGAATTAATGTTGAGAGGCAGCCAACGTCAACAGCTTTTATTGCTTAAGCCGTACGAATTTTTAAAACTCCTATTTTAAGTTTAGGACGCATGCGTAACCCCAATCGCTGGAGAAAAACCCCGCTTTGAATCGCGGGACGTGACGTCATTTTTCTTACCGCATTCCAAGCTGACTGCCTTACCTGCGTAGGTGCCAGAAACAAAACAGCGTTGCAGTCTGGGCGGAGCTCCAACCAATGGGCAGATTGCTATGACATTTGCCACATTGCGAGACAGCCCAAAAAGTATTGCTGATCTCGAATTTGACGTAAAATTTATGAATTATAATCCGTGAAATTACGATTTTTCGAATTTATCGATCTAATACTGTAAATTTAGAATCCTGCATAAAAGGAATTCCGACGAAGTATACACTGTGCTGCTGGTAATCTTTTAAACTTTTAAAAACCGTGAAAATCATCATTGCTTCCTTATAGCTAACAGTGGTTTTTTTCCCATGTGACTCAACGAAATAATAAAACTTGATTATCGCATTTTAACCACTAGAGGAAGGCAGGAAAATGGGGGGGAAAAAAACAAAAGGATTCGTTAACGACTCACTTTCATATGAAAAAGAATGCTTAGAGGAATTTACCCAACATGCATAACTGGCGTTTGCACAATCAACGAGAATCCCAAATGAAAAACCTTAAATCGTCGCAACATCAGGGAACTGTTTATATAAAATGAAAGTATACAGAAGACGACGAGTTTATACTCCAACACGGAACAATACGATGGCTTAGGACAATACGACGGACAATACGATGGCTTGCACGATGCCATCGTTGGAATCTGGTTTTACAGCCAGCTCGTCTTGACTGTCGAAAATATTTTTTCTCAGTTCGCGTGGTGCCAGTTTGGAATGCTGTAACGGCGGAGACTGTGGAACAGCCTACGGTACAAGCGTTCTTTCGCCAGTTAAAGATCCGAGAACCTGCAAAAATTCTTGAGGCGGCCACTGTCGTTTCTTCCATGACCATTCGGGATTATACTCATTTTAACTTGGGACCGGCGTTAGAGGCTCATCACCCTTCCGAAAACCCACCACATTTGTGGTAAATTTTTTTTTATTCTTTTATATTTTTGTAATAAATTTAATATTCCTGTGGTTGCTATGGAAACTGAACTGTCAATCCCGTGTTGCAACAGGAATAAATGGGCCTAACCTCGAACGTAGTTCTCGCAGCTGTTGTCACGTACGAAATTAAAACGGCAGCTAAAAATTAGGCCAAAAAAATCTGAAAGCTTTAGAATTATGTAAATGTTATCTTCACACCCAAGCTAACACCGTCTCACATACAATATTGTGATAATTCCGACTTAAAAAAAAAAACAGACCCATTCGTTCGTGATATTTGGCTTGATTTGACCCTTTTGAGTAGTTATTTTCCTTCAGCTTGGGACCATACTCTAAAAGTTGTCTGTTTAAACGAATGAGTCCCAACGCGCACCGTGAACTTGTGGGCAGTCAAAGCCCAGTCCTCAGAATGGTCGACTGCAAACCAAGATATTGCCGGAACGAATTCCACATTGTCGGTCCCCCAAGTTAGTGGGACCAACAATGCGAAGAACAACTGTTCGCCGCATTCCGCACAGAAATTAAAAAAAAATTATAACGCACATCGCATTACACGTATCAAGTATATTACCCCCTCCCCCCAAAAAAAAACCCAAAAAAAGATGAGGGACGCCGCGGGAGGCCCCCCCCCGCACTCCTTCAACAAAAAAAAAAGTGGGAATGTGGATTGGGGCACAACCACCCAGCTTTTATTTAAACGTTCCTTTGATACGCAACTTGTGTATGCAAACATTCTCTGTACGGATATTTGCATACATAAGTCAATTGGCCCCAGAACCATGCGCACAAACTTGGAAAACTCATGAAAATTGCCTGAAAAGCAGCGAAGTGTTTTCCCGTTTTTTTTTTAAATATTAGTGTGTTGACATGAGCCCTGGAAGAGCTTGAACTTTGCTTTTAGGGAGATAGCAGCTTTCAGAATTATCGCACGAAAACTAAAGCCTTACACCTGAACGTTACGTGGAAGTACTGTGCATATAGTCACTATGTACATTATTCTCTGGTTGTGGGGGGAGGGGCGGTAATGTGAGCAATGCTAACTGTTTACTTAGGCATTAAAGGCGCCCCGCGTTAAATAACTAACATTTTATATTCTCTCACTTCCTAACAGAACGATTTATTCACTCATTCCTGTAAGATGGGGTTACACGCTTGTTCGTAACAGATCAGTTTTTACACTAATTCCTGACAAAACGGTCTATAAGCTCGTTTCTAACAGATTGGTTGGTATGCCCCTTTACTCTCATTTTGATGAAAATTATGTTTTTAAACATGGAAACCTTAACACAATACTTCGATTTTAGTTGAATGTTAACCGTTAACTCAAGACAAGCAAATGAGGCAGCTGTCAGCAAAGTAGTCCAAAAACATTGGTTCCCTGTGCAAATTATGTTTTTAACCATGAAAACCGTGTTAGTACTTTGATTTTAGTTGAATGTTAACCGTTAACTCACACGAGCAAGTGAGGTAGCCTTCAGCAAAGTAGTCCAAAAACAATGGTTCCCTGTGCAGAATAGAGTGCATGTGTGTGGGTGAGGGTCGTCGTCGGGGAGAGGTTTCTTCTTCAAGGGCATCTGTAAGAGACGGGTGGGGGGAGGGTGGGTGCTGAGGTAGCTGCATTATGAAAGCAAGACAGATGAGTCGGCCGAAGAGACGCCACGCACACAAAAAAAGAATACGCAAAAGTCAACAGCTCTTATACCTCTAGCTAAGGGTCGATTCGTCAGTCGTGCTTCTATAGGTGTTGTTACAGCTTTTTTTGTCCCCCATTCGATCTAGGCCGTCTTATATGGATAGTTCATATATAGGGAGGGCATAACTTGATGGAGAGGACGTTCAACTCGGGGTCAGTGTGATCAGAGAAATCGGTTCGAATCAGTGGCGTAACTGTGGTCCTGGGGACCCATTGGAAAATATACTTGGAGGGGGGGGTCAAATTAAAGGGACATCCCCACCAAACGTAATACGTATCAATATATTTCTCGATATTCTGCACGAAGTAGCCTTCTATACATTCAGAATGCTTGATTTACCTACCATTAAACACTCTTTTGTTTTAGGTCCTTTCTTAAATATGGCGACTAGGCGGCTGTTCCTAAAAGGTTACATATTGACAGACAAAAAGATCTCACCAAGTACTTAGAGCAACAACGTACTTAACTTTCAGCCAACTGAACAGGTCTTGGTCACCAAGTACTTAAAAAGCAGCAATATACTTAATTTTCAGCCAACTATTTCAGGTCTTGGTCACTAAGTACTTAAAAAGTAGCAACGTACTTATTTTTCAGCCAACAGCTTCAGGTCTTGGTCACCAAGTACTTAAAAAGTAGCAACTTACTTAATTTTCAGCCACCTGTTTCAGGTCTTGGTCGCCAAGTACTTAAAGAGTAGCTACGTACT
>JAHWFP010245950.1:49677-60188 GCA_023313725.1 Lithobius niger | reverse complement strand
AACTGTTTCAGGTCTTGGTCGCCAAGTACTTAAAGAGTAGCTACGTAGTTAATTTTCAGCCAACTGTTTCAGGTCTTGGTCTCCAAGTACTAAAAAGTAGCAACGTACTTGATTTTCAGCCAACTGTTTCAGGTCTTGGTCACCTAAAATTAACGAATACGCCAAATAGAATGAGAAAATGTCAAATGGAGATACAATATATGAAATTTGAGGATGTATATACTTGCAATAAAAATGGATAAAATCACGTAACAAACATGAACTACAACCAGTGAGAGCCCACATGTGAACAACCGTCTTGGAATGACGTGGGGTGAACCACTGATTAATTTTTCTGTAAAACATTATAATTAAATTAAATTATAGGTTTTGTTACCGTATGTGAGTATTCTTGCTGCAAGAAAAGAAACATTCTATGCTGTATTTATCGATTTAAGTTCATCTAACAATAAAATTGGATGAGGGGTTTCTTGGAATTTAGACTCCCAAATATCGAAATTAATCTGACGTGATTCATCGAATTTATTATTCAGGAATATTGAGCAGAAATTCATGGACAACTTATAGATAAAACGATAGTTGAAAGCACGTGCTGCCCAGCTTTGAATTCACGACTGATGACCATTAATGGACAAATGCACGGACCGTACGATTCTACACGGATTTTATTTTTAATGTTTGAACGTGCGTGAATGAAGACTATCAGTTCTAGCAACAAAATCCTCTTTCTTGTTATGCATTTTGCACATAAAAACAACCATTCGCAAGGAGTGAAGCGACGATCAAATAAATGCTAGGACTATCCTAGTTGTGATTCTCGCATTGCAGTCCACCGGTTTGCACAAGGAGCTTTGGGGGAGATGGAGTAGGATTCAGTCTCTGGCTCCAGATCCGTTGATTTAAAATCGCCGAAATCGTATATTACCAAAGCAGTGCTAAGAGCGTTAATTAATGTCCTGGCAATTGCGAGAATTGGGGAGATTCGGGAGGCAAGACTCGCAGTTCTACTCCAGTCGGCCTTAGCTCGAGAAACAAAATGCCGTCCTCGTTTTAACTTCGTTTAAATGCTTGTTCTTGCGAATTGATGCATGCTTGGGACTACACGCAGTACGAGGTATATACTTTCCTCACATATTTATTATGTGTGAAAAACCTGCACAGCGTAATTTTAACATACTTTTCCGCAAAAAAGGTGGAGGAAAAGTGTGTTTTCCGCAAAAGTACAAACTGACTCCGTTTCGACAACTGGCCGTAAAAGGTCGACTCAGTACGAACGGCAGAACATGGGGTAAACCTATCCTCCATCACCTATTTTCTACATCTTCTACGTCATTAAGAACGTATGATGTGTGTGTTTGTACTCCTCTTGAACCAAGGCACCTACAAAGATGGGAGTAGGACCAAATGAAAGATAATTAAATTGCGCTTCCTTTAGGCCTATTTTTGTTGCTATAACTTGATTCAGTGACCCTCAAATACGCGAAAAAACGTGCAAAATAATGTCAAAGTTTTTTTGACCCGCATGACGTTTGTTCATGACGTCATAGTTTGTTCACGCTAGTTTATTGTGCCTGAACCAACTTTGACCTTCCAAAATAAACTATGCCCGAAAAACTATGACGTCATGTTTTGTATCAATACGAAGTAACAGAAGCACGACAACTCTTAAGGTTCAACCTCGGTCTCCCATGTTGAAGCCGAAATTTCGAAGCTTAATTTCTTTGCTGTCTATCACTATTTTCCACTCAAATTTAGAATAGAAGTTTTGTTGGACTTGGTGAACGTGTGTCCGAACTTTTATTAATTTCCGGTTTGTCACATCGGAGATCTGGACTTGAGCTGGAATCGTGATTTTCATTTTTGGCTTCTTGTACTTGTTGGCACGACACGTTTCTACTAAACTCTCCACAGATCAAACTATTTGTCCTATAAAGCTGGTTTTTTAGCTCATTTTACAGGTATTACTCTGTAGATGTGCCCTTTCTATAAGGCCTTCTCTAATTGGTCAAGTGGTTCGGGGTTCGGGACCTCTACACGACCAGATTGATTGTTTTATATTGTTTTAAACATTGTTATTATGCAACAATGCCATTCAGCAAACGCCAGCAGCAAGATGTAGACTAAAGATAAAGGGTTTGTTTACAAATGGCTTGTGCAAACTGTAATTCATAAACATACAAAACAGTAAAACAAGCTAATGTAAATTGCATGGTAGGCTAAAGTAGCACGAATTATTAAACAAAAACGAAGTCGTTTGATACTTAAAGAAAGGTTTATCTGATTCGAAGTCAAAACAGCAAAGGAACACAACTAAACTTTCCTGTAAGGTTTCAGATACTGCAGCGTTTCTGTACTGTTTAGTCCATGTGAACCTTACAGCTGTATCCAACCATTATACACGTAAATACAATAAAAGCCAGAGCCCAAATTTCAAAACTTTTCATGCCTAAACAAACGAAGAATAATGTAAGGCTCCACGCTCCACTGCTTTCTTGGCTAAATTTTTTCAGTGTTCTTTAGTCACGTCTTCTACTGTCGTTTCATCACCCTACTAATGATACATATATCATTTTTCATGATTTTCAAGCACTTTTCAAAGCACATTTCCAGGTTTTCCAGGACTCGCACGAACCCCGAATTGCCTCTAGAGCTGTGCTAAGCACACTACGACGATTATTTTTTAAACATTTTCCAGCGATGTCGTTTAGCCAAGTAGAATACATCAATCATTAGCTGAGCTATCGTGTGCAAAAGTAAAATGGTAAAAAAAAACATTTAAATACCGCAGTAAGGACTAAACAGTACAGCAACACTGCAGTATCTGAAACCTTACAGGAACATTTAGTTGTGTTCCTTTGCTGTTTTGACTTCGGACCAGTTAAACCTTGCCTTAAGCATCAAACGACTTCGTTTTTGTTTACTAATATCGTAATATATGGCCGTCAAAATCAGTAAGAGATCAAAATTGACTTGTTTGTAGAAGTAAACTTGCTAGCCACAACAAACCTTATAAAGGACAACATATTTTGCACCATACTACATATAAAACTTAACACTAGTTTTTCTGCAAGTGACTGATGCGCGAAAAGGCAGACTTGCGGCGTTTAAGAGGTTGTTCAACACTCCGTTTTTGAAATACGGAAGTGCGTGGATTGAGCGAGCAAAGTAAGCAATTTCCACGTAAACTTCTATTCTTCCGTGTGTTTCTCGCTTCTGTCGCAATCTCTCGTTTATGCTCACCTTCGTACCTTTGGAGGAGTAGACGAACAAACGTGCAAACAAATAAACGGACAAATCGTATGTTTTGAATGATATAGATGAAATGCAGGTGTGATGACGAATGTGATGGACGAACCGTGAGCAATTGGAATTCGTTTGCGTCTAAATAATCTGTACTCGATTTTGTGATGCTCTTGGAGTCAAAGAAATTACATGAAGCGTGGATCGACGCCAGTGGAGCGAGCGAAGCGAACGATATATCTAGTTTTAATTAATATTGTCGTTTATTCTTGTCAAGTAGATAGAGTATACATATTAGACATACGAAAACCCAGAG
This sequence comes from Lithobius niger, assembly GCA_023313725.1. Classification (NCBI taxonomy): domain Eukaryota; kingdom Metazoa; phylum Arthropoda; class Chilopoda; order Lithobiomorpha; family Lithobiidae; genus Lithobius; species Lithobius niger. The sequence goes on along the minus strand of JAHWFP010245950.1, from coordinate 56,632 downwards.
TATGAATACAGATTTTGATTAGGGGAAGCATTGGGGGGGGGGGTGGAAGTGGGGGGGGGGGATACACAACAGCGGTAGAATGAGGGCGCGCAGGAAGGGAAGGTGCTAAAAAAACTAGCAAATTTGCGTGACGTAATGAGCGCACCCATCCTGTGAAGAGAGAAGAAGGGGGCTGGGCCCAAAGAGTTAGCGATCCCATCGGCAGCCCCAGCCAACCATCTGCCTCTTTTCTTGCTCCGGGCTTAATACAATCAGGAGGATAGACAGATAGTGGAACATAAGTGAGATAGTAGGTAGGTAGGTAGGGCAATGGATGGAGGTATGGAAACAGACAAGCAAGCCGCTAGTGAGACATGCTGTAAGCAAGGTCACCTGCTCAGTCCCACCGTTTTCAAACATTATTCGTTTCTTGATAACGGTTGACGCTAATTAGCGATCCGTGCATCCATATGTGTTTACCTAATGGGTGATTGTGTGCACCTCAACGAACATTTTAGGTATAGAAAGAAGTCTAGTTCCTAGGGATTTCAACCGAGAAACCTCCGATCATGGCGTGGGCCCTAGAGCACGAATGCGGGATTTACACGGTGTTGTTTTAACAATGGTCAGGGTGACAGTAGGATAATGATGTTAGCGAGTACCCGCCTTCCGCGTTGTGGCCCGTAAAAAAGCAGTGGTCATTAAACAATGCTTTTTAAATCATTGAAATAGCAACGAAACATTAATATCGTTCTTAATATAATTATTGCGCAACCGAACTCCTTGACCGGACTTAACATTGTCTAAGCATTGTTGCACGATTCCCAAGTAATCCATCATTGAAAGGGTGGGGAGTAGGATGATTTGTTGTTTAAAAAAATGAGTGGTAATTAGGGTCGACTCCATAAAATTCATCCTTGGCACACAAATTTAAAAAAACGCCATATTTCTGCCCGCACTTAGGGGCCGTCATCAGGCACATACACACTGCAAGAACCATATTTACAAACTGCTACAGTTTTCATAAAAATACATGGTCCAAAAGCTAAAATAGAACAACATTTCGTTTCTTACCAGAGTAAAACGAGGGAGGTTTAAGACCTAACAAAGACTAGCGGCCAAAATTGACTTGAATTGACAGACTTGACTTCCGGTAAAATGGCCGCTAGTCTTTGTTAGGTCTTAAACCTCCCTCGTTTTACTCTGGTAAGAAACAAAATGTTGTTCTATTTTAGCTTTTGGACCATGTATTTTTATGAAAACTGTAACAGTTTGTAAATATGGTTTTTGCAGTGTGTATGTGCCTGATGACGGCCCCCAAGTGCGGACAGAAATATTGCGTTTTTTTTTAAATTGTGTGCCAAGGATAAATTGTATGGAGTCGACCCATAATCACCACTGCTTTTTTTAATCCATCATTGTTCAAGCAGCGCAAACTCAGTGGGGAATAGCCCCTTCAGACAACTTCTATTTTTTGTGTCCAGAGCATTGTTGTCGAAAAGAAGAAATTGCCCCATCAATGTATTGTAACAGTAAAACTCTTGGGACGTCGTGTAAGCAGCCATTGTTTCTGCATTGTTGCTTGATTCCGAATGAATGCCATCACCGTTCATGCAACAAAACCCTACGACGAATAACTTGTTTTAAATAACTTCTTTAAAATTTAGTTAAGAGATGTTTAACAATAGACTTTTTGGAATGACGCGTAGACATTGTTGCACGGGGAATGATATAGCCCCCAACCTAGGGCCATTCAGAAATAATCGTCCGTAACTTGTCGAGCTAAGCTTCAAACAGGCGCGAACTGATAGTTAACGGCTGTGGCTTTTGACTCACATACAGGGTGGGCCAGAAAGGAAGGGCCACCCACGGCAATCAAAGATGGTTAATGTTAGGATAATGAAACTTTGCATGGTATGTAGGCGAACGGGGAGCCAACTAACCATGAATCAATCACTGACCTTGACGCATATTTTCAAGGTCATCGTGATGCTAACTTTTTAACTATGCTTCGTAGAACCCCAGTGTAAATTAGAAACTTGTAGACAGTGTCAAGGCATGGCCAATGCAAAAAAACAGAACGAAATTCGGTACGTTAGTTTAGGAGTTACGGGAATTACAAGCATGATTCTGTTGTGCTGGCCGAGTGGCTTTCCTGCCAAACAGATCTGTCAGGATCTTTCATACACCATGCATTGTATTGGTAGATAATGGTGTTGGCAGCATGCGCAAATTGGCATAATTCATTAACTGTGATCAGCTCTGAAACAAAATCAGAAATGTTAACCTGAGGGAGGAGCAACCTTAGTTTCATTTTGTAGACGACCACGGTGACTAAACTATGCCAACTTGCATAAGATGCTGTAGTTTGCAGCACCATTCTGTTTACACGTGTAATGTAGCAGATTGTGTTGAGCTACCGACGAGTCATCAGTGTGTCAGTTGCTGTTTGTTTCCAAGCATGCTTCATGTACTTTGAGGACCACTGGACTTAATTTTACACTCACTGTTTGGCAGGAAAGCCACTCGGTCAGCACAGCAAAATGATGCTTGCAATTTTCGTAATTTTCGTACCAAATTTCGTTCTGTTTTTTTGCAATGGCCATGCCTTGCCAATGTCTACAAGTTTCTAATTTAAACTGGGGTTCTACGAAGCATGGTTAAAAAGTTAGCATCACGATGACCTTGAAAATATGCGTCAAGGTCAGTGATCGATTCATGGTTAGTTGGTCCCCCGTTCGCCTACATACCATGCCAAGTTTCGTTATCCTAACATTAACCATCTTTGATTGCCAAAGGTGGCCCTTCCTTTCTGCCCCACCCCGGCCCAGACTGGGAAGGGGGGCTGGAGGGCGATTGCCCGGTGGGCCAGCACCCCCATTTTTTTTAAAGTTTTTATTTTATTTGTTCATTGCAATGCTCATTTGCTTAATTGTAATGACCGTTTCAACTGAATGCTGCAAAGGGGGAGTGCGGGGGGGGGGATGCCTGTAAAATTATGGAACAATTAATTCGGTGGGCCAATTTTTTGTTAATTTGGTGGGCCAAAATGTTATCAGCCCTGTCATAAGAATTGAGCCAGTCCGGGCCTGGCCCCACCCTGTATAAGCCAGCTAGAAAACTCGACGTATTCGTTACGATTTTCGTATTTTAACATCACACTTTATAATTTCTTGGGCTAGTATCTTATAATTTTTCTTCGGCGATCTATTGGCATTTAAATAATTTTAATTTTTACCGTCTTGGTCTTTTAGTTTTTTGATCGTACGGTAATTATTAACAAACGATTAAAAATTAGTACAGGAACACACACAGCGCCATCTCTCGGCGGATTTCAGCACTGCGTGGTTGACGCGGCGTGTTTAACGGGGAAAAAGTCACCAAACAGCAGCATCGCCTATAACTTCTCGTTGGAGACAAATAATTCTATGAACTGATAGACTGGTAAGCTAATAAAACGTAGCATTACGTTATAAATATTAATGAACACGAAGAATGTTTAGTCCTTTTGTTATTATTTATTTTGAATTGGGATATACTCCAGTAAACCGCAACCCTCTAGCTTTTGTGGCTAATACGGCTAAAATGTTTTCACACTCAGCCTGTAACCAGACTAAAACTAACTCATGCTAATTAATTTGAAATTATACTCCTCGTGCTACGTGCTCGGGATATAATTGCAAAATAATTAGCGTTCGTTAGTTGTAATGTCAAGTTACAGGCTTCGTGCGAAAACAGTAGCCCGTATTATCGACAAAAGCTCTAGGGCTATTTCTACTGAGTATATCCCGGTGATAATCCCGGTGAGTATTTCCCGGGTATTACCGGTGATAACACCACCTCTTCCTCGGTAACACCCCTTCTTCCTTTTCATTCCAAGTATGCGCAACATGCCGAGCTAAGCTTAAAACAGACGCCAGCGGCTAATTAATGACCGCGGCTTTTGACTCGTATATATACCAGCAAGAGAACTCGGCGTATTTATTACGATTTTCCTATTTTAACTTCACACTTCATCACTTTTTCGGCTAGTATCTTATAATTTTTCGTCGGCGATCTATTGGCATAAATAATTTTAACTTTTATGGCTTTCGTCTTTTAGTTTTTCGATCTTATAGTAATTAGTAAGGGACACATACAGCGCCATCTCTTAGCGGATTTTAGCAATGCGTGGAGGATGCGGCGTGTTTAACGGGAGGAAGTCACCAACAGCAGCATCGGCTATAACTTTTCGTTGGAGATAAATAATTTTATGAACTGATAGACTGATAAGCTGATAAAACGTAGCATTACGTTATAAATATTAATAAACACAACGAATGTTTAGTCTTTTTGTTATTATTTATTTTGAATTGGGATATACTCCTATAAAACAGCCCTCTAGCTTTTGTGGATAAGGACTCGTTTACGCAACGACAGTTTTCTCGCTCACTAGCTTTTACTTGACCAATACTAAATCTGATGGCTGCTTCTCGCCTTTACCGGAGTATGCGGCTTTCGAGTTGTCTATAGTAACCATGGCAACGACGCAGACGCAAATCTTCTCCTCGTGCTTCGTGACACGGCGTACGACGCTTGCAACATTTGAGCGTCGATTTATGACAACAAGAAAACAATTTTTACTGCAGTACAAGACGATGGACTGTTTTTTGCATGCCGGCATTCTATGGTTTGTCTTCGATTCGATAGCCACGAAATGGACGCCATGTTGGATTTTGAAATCTCGCTGCGAGAAGCTATTTATTTTACCGACTTTTGATCGTTGCTAGAAGCTGTACTTTGAGGGAGAATATCAAATTTTGGAAATAGCATGAAATGACAACAATCTTGTAGCAAAGTTTAAAATTACTGTAGCACTTTATTTTTTATCCGTGTTGTTATTTATAATACATACAATTTGTTATTTATTACCGCATTCATTTAGTAGCAACGTGAAACTAATAATAAATAAATAACGGTTGACTAGTAAATAGCATTCGGCGAGCGAGAATGACTTGTTGCTTAAACGCACCCTAATACGGCTAAAAATGTTTTCGCACTCAGCCTGTAACCAGACTAGAGCTAACTCATGCTAATTAATTTGAAATTGATATAATTGCAAAATATTTAGCATTCGTTAGTTTTAATGTTAGGTTACAGGCTTCGTACGAAAACAGTAGCCGTATTATCCACAAAAGCTCTAGGGCTATTACTACTTGTAATACCCGAAAACCGCGTGCCATGCGGAAACAATGCAGAAAGGTGTGCAGCGCCCGCGGGAAACTGTTTCCGAATGGCCCAAGGTTGAGGTCTTTATACAGCTGAATATCCCGCTCGCGATAATAACTGAACAGTAGACTCCTTGGCAGTGTCGTTGCCCATGCAACAATGTCTATCAGACCGTTCCAAAAGATCTATTGTTAAACATCTCTTAAAATTTTTAAGAGAAGTTGTTTGAAGAGTTTTTTTCGTCATTGGATTTTCGTTGCATGAACGGTGATGGGGCATGCGGAATCGAGAAACAATGCATAAACAATGTCCGCTTACACGTCGTCCCAAGAGTTTTATTGTTAGGGGTAATTTCTCATTTCCTGCAAAAATGCTCTGGACACAACAAATTTGTAATATAGAAATAACCTGAAGGGGCTATTCTTTTCGCTGCTGGAACGGTGGTGAGGCACTTCAGAATCGAGCTAGAACGTGCCGTACAAGTAAAATTAATAGTTACGCCAGCTAGTAGTAGACTAGCTGTACCGTAGTAGTATTCCAAAGTACATGTTATCACTGTGAAACAGAGCAGTAGCACTACAGCTACAACTTTATTTCTCAATGTTTCGTTGATCTTTCAATAGTTTCGAACAGAGTGGGTATTCTACCGCCGTGAATGACACGCACTTTGCTGCAATAATGGAAAAATCATTGTTAGAATATTCTTTCTTCATGACCTTTGGAAACTTGCTTGAGGTTAAAGACAAGAATATTTTATTTTCCTTAACCCTGTAAAATAAGGATCGTTTCAAAGTGTAAAAAATAATGTTGATTTATTTCTGCATCTCAAAACTTTCGTTACAACGTCTTATTTACACTCTCGACGATAGAAACAAAGAAATTGTCCAACAAGACAGCCGACATTCGTTTTGACTGCACTTGTTGGCAGACTTTGCGTGAATGATTTCGTTTGGCGCCAAAAGTCTGCTTATGCAAGCCTTGGCGCCAAAATGTGTAGATACTGTGCACAATAGTAAGATATAAGCTCCCATAAGATATACGTTGGGCGTTATTTGGGTATTCACGGAAACAAAATGACTCGTTGCTCTCAGGTAATTCATGCCCTATTGATAAATATGGACGTTGTTTTTGATAAAATTTATTATATACCGTCATGAGATCGTATTCAACGACCTCACAAGATCCAAAACGTTGTTGTCTTTTTCGCATCAGGTCACAGTTTACAATTTTTCTATAGCCTAGTCAGGCCTTTAATTCAGGATTAATAAATGTCATAGTTAAACTTTTGGGGAAACCTTTTTTGAGTCTGATTTTGTTGAGTAAGTTCAGCCCCCCCCCCTCCCCCCCATCCCATAGAAGAAAAAGAAAGAAAAAAAGAAAAAATACATCGAAAGGCTAAAACATTTTTATTTAATTGTTCCAAAACTACTAAATGTATTATAAGAGGAAAAGATTCCACATTTCGTAGCAACAATTTACTGGTTTTTGGATTTTATGTGTTTGTTTGTGTGTTTTTCTGTTTGGAAAACGATAATGTTCGCAACTTTGTTGTGATTTTACTGACAAGGATGCTTTTGTGCGTGATAAGAAAGAGTTCGTACATGAAATTCATACCTCAAATGTTTTAGGGTGATGGCCCAAATTCGAGGAAGAGCACTGGGCAGAAATCATGTAAGTAGATCAACAAAGCAATTTCCTCTGGAGCTTTGGGAAGAAATCACATAAGTGGAGCAGCAAAGCAATTCTCTGGAGCACTGGGGAAAAATCA
>JAHWFP010245950.1:24983-46693 GCA_023313725.1 Lithobius niger | reverse complement strand
ATGACGTTCTTCCTTCAAACGAATCAGCCTGAAAGTCGGGGAGAGGACAAAATACAGTTTCTCTTCATTTTTATTTACGGCTTTTTTTTCTCACAAAAATACTTCGTCTGTGCGTTTTGCCTTTTTTTTTTCACACCAACACTCGTATTTTTCACACAATATTTTACCACTGACAAATTTTCGCATTTTTCACATTTTTTTTCCACAACGGCAGCATTCTGCATGATTCAGTTTTGCAACAGTAGCTCAAAGGTAATGCTGCCAACGTATTCATGATTTTCCTATATTTTCTCCCTCGTACGACATGATTTTGTACATTTACTCGAACCATATGTGATTTCGCGGAGATGCACGAAAATAGTATGAGGATATCTCCGCGAAATCACATATGGTTCGAGTAAATGTACAAAATCATGTCGTACGAGGGAGAAAATACAGGAAAATCATGAATACGTTGGCAGCATTACCTTTGAGCTACTGTTGCAAAACTGAATGATGCAGGATGCTGCCGTTGTGAAAAAATAATGTGAAAAATGCAAAAATTTGTCAGTGGTAAAATATTGTGCGAAAAATACGAGTGTTGGTGTGAAAAAAAAAATAGGCAAAACGCACAGATGAAGTCAAAACAACCAAAATATCCGCCCTAATTTTGTGCCCGTGGATATGTTCTAACCACGTATAAGCCTGTCTGTGGTTAGAACACGAAAAAAAACATTTGGTGTTTTACGGGCAGATTCACTTTTAATTCACTTTCGCCCTCTTGGAGTGAAATTATAGTAAATTGCAATGGTTACTGGAGAAGAAAAAATTTTATTAAAGAATTGTGAAACTCGTATGATACATGAAAACGAAGAAATAGTGGTATAAAAGTGAAAAGGTATGTGAAAAATGTGGAGAAAAACGAAAGGTGGGAATGTGAAAAAATGTGGGGAAAAAATGGTACTCCCGGCAGCACCCGTGATCATGTAAGAAGGCAAACACGGAAGCAAGCACTATTAAATGTTGAGTATTTATACAGAGTTGATAATTTTATTTACTAATTCATTTTTTACTGGCCGAAAGATTGTCCAGAATTGGCCAGAATAGTTCCCATAGCCACTGAAGAAACAGGGTAGCCTCTCACGCTACCCTGGCCGGCAGTGATGGCGGGGGCTTTGTCAAGATCCCTTTTCCAGGGGTTCGACCAGATCTGCAAACCTCCAGCAACCAGACTGAGCTCTCTCACCACTCAGCCACGTTGCTGAGGTTTGCGGATCTGCTCGAACTCCTGGAAAAGGGATCTTGGCAAAGTCCCTACAACGACTGCCGGCCAGGGTAGCGTGATAGGTTACCCTGCTTCTTCATTGGCTATGGGAACTATTTTGGCCAATTCTGGACTATCTTTCGGCCCCTACGATGATCGGAGGTTTCTCGGATCAAATCCCCGGGTTGGAACCTCCCTTTACCAGATATTTCTTTTTCTCTTAAAGTCTGGTAAAGTTCAAAATTGAGCCGGTTTAGCCACACAAGCATTAAATTGCTTCGGCGACTTAAGGCTCAAAAGAAGTTAATTAAAAAACTGAACTTGCCAAAATATTTAGCTTAGGCTAGCCTGTAAGTAAGCGGAAATAGGCTACAAATAAATTGTACTTGAAAATTTCGAATGGAATAGATCGGCAATAAACGTATCGCGATGTATCGTAGTATCACTAAAAAATGTTTGGGTAAAAAAAAACAAAAAACTATTCAGGTATCCCCCACTGTATCAGCTTTCGAAAGACACCATTGCTAGTAAACGCAAACTCATAAAAAAATTATGTAATGTTTACGTCCTCCGTCGTATCAAATACAGGGCTTCTCAGTGGTGTGGTAGTAGAGCGGAGAGGGGGGGGTGGGGGGGGGGGGTAGGTTGGCAACCAAGATCAAGCATAAAACATAATTGTCAAATTCGTTCCCGCACTAAACTTCGCCCTGGCGAATTTTGCTCGGTGAAGTCCGAGCCAAGGCAAATGACCTAACTAAGGCAATGACTCCATATTATTTTTATACTTTTTCAATATTTTTACACTTTTTACAAATCACTCATTATTTTGTTTATTTCTGGTTAGGTTAGGTTAGGTTAGGTCAGTTGCTTTCCCTCGAATTTCAACCCAAAACAAAAATTCGATTTGGTGAAATTTCATATGGGAACGAATAATTTTGACAAGTCCGTTTCATGCTTCTTCATGGTTGCATAAAAAAAAATTTTGCGGCGGGAGGGAGAAAGGGAAAGCACCCCTGACGAAACTTAAAGGGGCACCGCCGCCGCCGCCGTAGAAAATATATATAATGCAAATTTGAACGGCCGCAGTCGCAGCTCCGGCTACATGCAACCACAACCATACGTTGATAGTCTGTACTCATGCTACAACTAAACATGTCGTGAACACACATACCATCGCCATCATTCAACGTTTCTGGGTTCCGTCACTCTGTATCTGTAAACGTTTTGTATCTGTGCCAGGAGATATGGCCGATAAAAATGAATTAAGTGGTTCTCAGGAGTGGTACTAAAAAAAATTGACGCGAGGTGGGGTTTTTTTTACGTTTTATTCGTGGTTTTGCAGATGCGGGCGACTGTTTTTTTTTTTTTTTTTACCAAACAAAACAAAATCAGTAGTTTAGTATACATTTCCTTGTGGAGTAAAATATCTGTGTTTTAATGCTACGATCAGCGTGCAAAAGTTGCACACTTGTTAAAAGTCATTCTTTAGATCCAAGTTTTCAGTTGTGGCATGCCCCTGAACGAACCTTAGATTCGTTTCTAGGCGATCATGTGAATGGAGCAAAGAGCTGACGTGTGCATCGGCTCCAGGAAATGTTTGTGAAAGTTCTGATGCGTGATTAGATTTTTTTTTAAATTTAGACAACGTCATAAAAAAAACACGTTTCATGCCCTGAGAAAAAAGCCCATGCGTGCATTTTCAAGAACCACGTAATTAACTTTTAGCGGCCTAAATTGCATAACGCAAACGTATAGCACTCGCTGCTGGCTTCATCAAAACTATACAGCTATAAGTTCGCTCTGCCTTTCCTCGCTACATTAAATCCCTCTCCCCCTCCGTCCATAAGTGGATCATCCTAATAAACTGTGTTTAAAATGTGTTTATTTTAAAACACTGTAAAAACACGTGTTTTACAATAAGCACATTTTAGACACACCTAGAAAAAGTTTTTTTAAAACATTTTCAGCTGAGAATACACCTTCATAATTTTCTAACAACAATTAACCAAAGGGAAGCCAGTAAATGACAGCCACCAGCCAATCACGCATTCTCAACACGGATTAAACGAGCAAACGGTATTTTTTCCGGTAAAACTGTCAGCTACGTACCTCCATCTTGTTTTAAAAATGAATCGACTGTACTTCTGGTCTTCGCCGAGTAATGCAAGCCCAACAGATCTCCATTTAACAAATTTCTAGTAAATAACAACGGACCAGAATCATTGCCCGTTATGTGAAGCGCGAAATGGGTTCCCTACAAAGTTCGGATGTTCTCTGGTTACCATGGTAACAGAAGGATCCGTCGGTACGATCAGTTAGACCAGCCATATGAGGCGCCATCGCTTGTTATATAAGAGACGAAACGAATAGTTCTATTCATCGCCACTAGTATTCCAACAATAAACTATGGCGGTAGAATTAGCAACCGCAGTTGTAAAAATTTATATATGGTGTCTAAATTAAACGTAAATAGATGAACAATTAATAATTGTTGTAAAAATGAGTAGTGTGACGGATCATAATCTATTTTCAATTTAAGAAACAACATTTTCATTAAAAATAAAACATGTATTTACTTCGGTTGATGCGCCGTGACTGATATTAATATTCGTACTTACAATAATCTGCTTTCACGGCTATCAGCAAGTTTGTAGTGAATCGTGGGGGGGAATAAAACTGCTTTATCCATCGAAGTGGAGGTAGAAAATTCCATTTCTACGAGCACTAAACGAACCAATCGGGACAATTTGTAGGCTTACGTCATTTGTGCAAAGAAGAATTATGTATAAGTCAATATTTTGCAAGTTGGAAATTCTAATTTAAAGTTGATGTTTAAATTTAAAGGAGATAGTATATTCTCATTTCAAATACAACTCGGGCGTAGTTTAAGTGTCGATAAATTTTCTCAACCGCTCGTTACATTCCCAAGCTGATAAAACACTTCGCCCAAGCGCTCGGCTTCGGAATGCAACTCGTGATTAAGAAAATGTGTCGATAAAAAATTACGCTCTCGTGATATTACTACTGAAAAACATATAAAAAAACATATATTTACAAATAGCATAGGCTGAGCATTAACCTTTCAAAATTATAGCGTTTGTCTACTATTGCAGATGTGAAATTCCTTTAAATGGCGATTGCCACCGAATGACAAGCTGCATCATCTATAGCCAGCTAGCCCTTCAACAGGTGAAGGAACACACAAATAAATTTCTTTTTACACAACAAACCAGCCACGTGCCTCCTTAATTATTGAGTGTAGAGTTGGTGCGCCCGCGTGCACCAGGAAGCAAGCGGTAAAGTTAAGCCCAACGAAATCACGGGCGCTTTTTTCGATATATCCACCGTTTTGAAATGCAGATTTTGAACCTGTGGACGGGCGCCATTTAGTGGCAGTGATGTCGTTATCCTTGGCCGCCTGATCCCTGGTGCATGCGGACGCACCAACTTTACATTCAATAATTAAGGAGACACGTGGCATGTTTGTTGTGTAAAAAGAAATTTCTTTGCGCATTCCTTCGCTTGTGGAAATCAAGTGCTTTATAGAACTAAATAATGGTAGATGGCGTTAGATGCTGCAAACTGTCATTAGGTGAAGAGGCATCTTTAAAAACAGCTTGCAACACTTTATAAACAAACGCTAAAACACATTCAGGAATGGAATTATTTAAAATAAACTTAACAGTAATGTTTTTCTCTTAAATCAGTAGTGCTTGTTTTGCAACACACAATAAACGTTTTCGTTAAATACCTTTTTTCAAAAACTTATATGCGTTGTAATAAAACACTGTTTTCTTAATTTTTAAACACTTTGTTGCTACTTGTGTTTAATAAATGTGTTTATAAATTGTTGCAAATTGAACGTTAGTGTCTTATTTTAACAACATTCCCAGTTTGCAACACTATATTGAACGCTAACGTTTTGAAAAGTTTCTTCTTAGCCAATCATATTCGCAAACGGCATTTATGTTTTTCTGCTAAAACGTCTAAAAAACGTTTTCTAGTCCAAATTATTTTGCGGCAGTGGGGAAGATATCAATTCAGTTGCCTGCTGGTAGAAAAGGCACCACAAAGTATATAAATGAAAACGCAATTTAATCATTGGGAAAGAAGTCAATGGGAAAAATCGCTAATTCTGTAAAAGTGATTTTAGACTAGTTTAAAATTTTGCTTTTTACATTATCTCATTTTCTACTCTCAGAGACCACCAAATTGAAGCCAAAATCAAAACATTTTTTTTTCTTCCAGAAAACAATGCAAATTTTCGGCCATCAAAATACGGCAAAAGGCATTTTTGTCGATTTTACGCCTTGAATTAAAGCGAATTTTCGGGTCAAAATATTTTTTTAAAATTTAATTCTGGCTTCTTTTAATGGTCTCTGAGAGTACCAGCTTACATAATGTAAAAAAATGTATTTTAAACTAGTAAAAAATAATTTTTTCAGAATTAGCGATTTTCCCCGTTGACTTTTAATGTTAAACTTAGGCCCACAAGGGCACCTCAAAAAATTATTTTAGAAATTTTTCTTTTTGGGATAGTGATTAGGAGGTCGAAGACCAACTTTTCCACACTATTACGATTTGAAATTTAAACAAAAGCATTTTTTTGATCCACCCTACTCCCCAGGGCTCTCACCTTATGTGGCATTTTTTAATGAAAGGGGCGGCCTCCACTGGTCTCTTGCGTTGTGTGGCATAACTACATTTTTTTATTAAGGTGATCTCTGGGCTCTCTCCTTGTGCGGTAAAACAGCATTTTTGTTAGTGGACGGGGCCCTGCATTGGGCTCCCGTCTCCGAGCCCCTATTTTGAAGTTACGCCCCTGACACTGTGTTGGGAACTCCGTAAATACTTCATGCCATTTCTGCATATGGGTGAAATTTTTCACAATCTTAAGAGCACGTTCTTTATTCATCGTAATTGTGTACGCTTCCAGCTGGCTTCTGATTTTGTCCGCAGGTTCTTTGTAAATTACCATAATGAAGTTCCGTGCTTGCAATCTTGGAAAATCGTTGTTTCATAGTAGGGTGATGAACAGAAGGTAGACGACTTGCCTGAAGAACACTGAATACTGTAACCTAAATGTATCCCAGTGTGTAACCTAACACTATTCTTCCTTTGTTTCGGTATCAAACGTTTTGAAGGTTGGGCGCTTAGTTTTAATTGTAATTACGTGTATAATGATTGAATACAGCAGCAAGGTTTCACGTTGACTAAACAGTACAGCAACACTGCTTGTTCTCAAACCTTACAGGAAAGTTTATGAGGGTTCCTTTGCTGTTTTGACTTCGGATCAGTTAAAACTTACCTTAAACATCAAACGAGTTCTATAAAGTTGGATTGGGGTTTTCCACCTCGTAATTGCTAACAATAAACAAGCGGCTACAGCGACTGGCTAGTCGCACCGGTCTTCTGTAAAGTTCCTCCACTTACAATGTTGAGGAGGACACCTCTATCACGCACTACAACGGCTATCGCTATTATACTAATCTAAAAGCAGTAACCATCACAATTGCCGGTTAAAAATGTGTTAGCTTTTAGGCCTATTTTACATTTTAGGCGTAATTGTCAGCTTTTAGGCCTAATTTTAACCAGCAGTTTTAATTTCGTAAGTAGCAGCTAACGAAGATTTGGACTGTATAGTAAGCATATTTATTTCTGCAACACGGTGCGCATTCGAGCACACAGTACAGTTTTTCAACGTAACGCGCAACGTAGCCTATATAGACCAGTGCTAGTAGGGAAGTGGCGAGAGAGACACTGTTGATGAAGCCAACAGCGACTCGTATAGTAACTTGACGTTGGCGTGGTGACTTGATTTTAGGCCTGATTTTCATTTTTAAGTCTAATTTTTTTAAATTTCGTAAGTCACAATGGAGAACGTCCTAATGGAGAACTTGGTTCGACGGAAAGCGTATTCATTCATGTAACAATGCGACGAGACTATTTTAAACGAAGCTAAAATCCATTTGTTTTTATTGCGTGTTATCTTAGGATTTCAATTCGACGATCAAACGTTATTATTTAATTTAGTTACGTCTAAGAAGTCTATTAGGTATAAGGAAGTAACGATGTTTTAATTTGCCGTGTCATTTAACTGACTTCTCACACTGAATCTAACGTTGTAAACCGTGGTCGTCTTTCTCAGGTACCGTTGCGAAGTTGAAAAAGGCAACGGACGGACAGACAAAGTCGTTGCAATAGTCTTCTCAGCCGGTACGGCTGTACAGAAGACTCAAAAGGACTGTTTCAATTTGATCGGAACAGATGTGATGTCTACCCCAAAACCAGACTTTTTAAAGATTCCCGCCAAGTTTTTCGGCCGTTTGAAGTCGGGATATCAACCCCCAAGCTCTTTCGCCAAGCCAATCCCACCGATTAATACTTTAAACGTTAAATAAAATAACTCAAAACTGCGCAGTAAGCAATTTTCATGCATTTCATTTATTAACCTTCGAACTATTCCTCGGTGGGATTAGCTTGGCGGGAGAGCTTGGTGTTCGATATTACGACTTTAAACGGCCGAAAACATTGGTGGGAATCGTTAACAAGTTTTGTTTTGGGGTACACAGTTACCTACTGCCTGACATGTACCAAATGTAGTTGCTAATGTTTATTTACCATACGAACAATAAACTTCGCTTCGCTTCACTTCACTTTTCACCGTATTCGTGTTTCGCGAAATCACATGATAGAATACAACACGCTCCTGCCTTCTGTTTAGATTTTCAGCCTGCAAACTCTTTTTGTACCCTTCGTGCCGGAAGCGTTACTTTTGATACATTGTATTTAATACAAGTGCATAAAAAAAAATGTATAAAAACAAGTTGGTGTCTTCCTTTCTTATTGTGAGAAATGGGGACGAATGTATTGTTGTTTATGCGTTGTTGTTTGACGGGGGTCGTAAGGATGGCGTCTTTATACATCCTGTCTCTAATGGGCAGAACGAGTTATGGGTAGGACATAAAACGAAAGCTTTTTTTTTAATTGGTTGTTGCTGTAGTAAACACCGAACCGTCCCATTAGCTTGTCCTCTGTAGCTTGAGATACATTATTATTGTAGCACTCTTATGCTTTAGCTTTAGTGTTTGACGCGCACCCAGCCTAAAGCTTGTAGCACACTACTCCGTTCCGTCCCGTTCCGAAGACTGACGGCAACGGATGGTCCAGCGCACGTTGCTTCCATCGCTAAACGCTGAACTTTTAATTTTGATCGCGTCCAAATTGGCAATGGAAATGAAGAAGGACGTGTAATTGAATACAAAGTCTTAGCAAATTAGGTTTTAATTCTTTACGCTCGGGCATGATGACATTTAAATCCAGAAGGCAACCGAAATGGGTTCGCTTCTGCATTTAGTAGGGGAAAGGCGTTGTGTGGAGGCGCGTGACGGACGACGACGGCAGGGGCGTACACTTCTCCGATGCGATTAGTTTTTAGCTAAAAGGATTCTGCCTCAATAATCCCGTCCGTCAGCCGACGGGTCGTCACGGAACGGGACGGAGCAGTACACGTGGCTCCTCTTATTTACATGCTTTTAATCCTAACGGGAATTTGACGGCCTGCGACGAGACGTGACGGAACGGAACGGAGTAGTGGGCTACAAACTTTAGCCATGGCGCCAAAAGGAGAGAGACAATTTTGCTAGGCAAATCCCACCGAAAATTCCTATGTTCTTTTACATGCTACAATCGCCATGAGCACGAGACGTCACAGGGCCCTTCTTTTCCAAAAAATGCCAAGGGTGGCTGAGGCCTGACTCGAACCCTGGACCTGTCGCAAACGAGATGGTCAGGCCACCTTGCCCCTATGCACTCTTTACTCATCGCCATTATTGCAGCCCATAAATCCACTGCATTTATAGAGCATTTCATGATAAAGTTCGCAGCACGAGCGTGGATTTCGGTCCCTCACAGACCTCCGAACAACTGCGAGATCCGTGGGAACCAATATGCACCCCGTTTAGGGCGCGTTTATGCAGCAACTCACCTTTGCATTCTCGCAGCTAGAACTCATACGCGATGGCAAATGAGACATTGCCATGGTAACAACGCTAAATGGATTAGGTAACTCCGACATCGTTTGAGTAAATACTTGCAGTCTTATAATCCGTGCCAATAATATAAAGAATTCCTCATGACAAAACAATTTTCCCAAACACTTCTGAACTCACGTTATTTGCTGTTTTCGTTGCGAGGCGGCAGATATAAAACCGCCGCCATGTTGGAATTGGAGGTGTCTAGCTGCAAGAATGCAAAAGCGAGTGGTTGCTTGCATAAACGTGCCCTTACCCTTATCGCTCGTTAGAGGCCGTTCCTGCGGATTGCAGGTGCAACACTGGGACGAGTCAAGATGAAATAAGTACAAAAGCGGTTTTTTTTGGCTCGTTATCCCACGGTTTCCTCATATGTAGTAAGGCTTAACGCTCGCTTTCTCGTAGCGTGCGAGCCGCGTCATCCAAGACCGCCAAAACTGCAGCGGGGCGCTGAAAGCGCCAACATCATAGCGCTGATTAGTGTTAGTGGTACGAACATACAAGAACGTGGTGTTTTCTCATTATTGGATTTCGCGGTGTTGTAGCAATAAACTATTATTATTTTTAGGTAACGGTGACTATCCCTGAAGTCTTCGGACGATTTATTAATTCGTGAAAGGATCGTTTCATAGATTTTGAATGAGGATAGAAAATGCCGTAGCGCAATATACAGTAAAATGCAAACGTACCTTGGTTCTTCGTCGATTTGAAATTCATGATGTTAACCTCCGGAGACTTTGTTTTGACGTCGAGAGGACAAAGAGGCACGTAGCATGAAGCCTTTCTTGTTAAACCTTAATAGTTTCGTGTCAATGCAGTGTTTTGAGTTTAAAATCCGCGTATTACGCATCACGAGTACCTTTCACAGTTCAGTCTGCAATCAAGAGTAGTTGTTTTTTTATTTGGCATGTTCGCAGCGCGACTGGTGGCAGAATTGCAGGCTAAGTGGACGACGCGTCGAATGTCTATTGCCAAACCTTATAACATGTAAGGGAGTCTTGGTATATATCTACACCTTTTTATACCTTCGGTTAAAGAGGGGCTTCCTCGGTCTGGCTCCTTGCTCCATTCAAGTCGGGACTCACTCACGTCATAGTCTAAAGAAAAACGTAACAGCGATGTTAATACACTCGTTATGTTCAGATCTCATAATCGCATTCGAAGGAGATATAAATCCAGAAGAATAGAAAGCATCACTTGAGTGTGGAATACTTCTCAATTTTACTAATGGGTATGAATCGCCTCACACCTGTGTATGCCTAATGGTAAGATGGCAGGGAAGAAGCCAACATCGAGAAGAGAGAAAAAAAAGGGGCAGAGAGCAAGAATGAGACCAGTGACTATACTTTGTTCCACATTATGTTTTTAGAAAACTGACTGGATGACGACTCGTTTCCTTGCACTTAAGAGTGCGAAAACATGTGGACATCACAGAGTTTACGAATGGGATGTTTACGGATTTTTTGCACTCGTAGTGGAAGAAAACGTGGCGTCATTCAGTCAGTTTTCTGAAAACATAATGTGGAATAAAGCATACAATGGGCAGGGGATGCAATCAGTTACAACAGTAGTCGGTGAGAAAACGACAATCGGGTATAGAGAGCAGTCAAGTAGACTACATTGTATCCCGACGGAGAACGAATAGACTAGGAGTGGTTAACGCTCGTTGAACCCTTTGAACCTATGAACGAATAGAGCAAAGTATGTATTGCTACAGCAAACTGTTTGAATCGAACACAGAATAAGTCCTTCAAATACTACCAATGCACGAGTACATCGTCAATTTCGGAGGGTATTGTCGTTATTAACATGGTTGAATGACGCCATCGATGCCGCCACTTTTTAATGTCAAGTTTTCCGTCCGCTCCGATGGGTTTGCTTTTTCGGCACGATGTATGCTGTCTTGGAGAGATTGACACATTTCGCCCTCTGGCGCCGTTGACAAAAGTAGGTACTGTTTTACCCCACATTTTTCGAGAAGTGGCATTATCTACTCATCTGCCGTGGTTCAGTTATTACAAACAGAAGAAAACGAACGAACCGAAAATTTTGTGGTTTTAAGTGTTTGGCGGGTACAAATTGGTCGTTTTGCGTCTTTTTTTTTTGCATATTCTCCTCTCCGCTGCAGTAAAGCGAAAATTTCAATGGTGTTGTGACCACGGTGGGTGGTTGCTGCCGGCGCAATTAGAATTTTCCTTTACGACCCCACATGGTAGGAATACTTAAAAAAAATTAAGAGGGTATTTCCCCTTTAAATCTTCGAAGTATACGGTAACTTTTTACGTTCGTTAAAAGCGAAGAGCTTGACTAAGTGGAATTTAAATACATGGTTATCCCTGGGGTGAACAATTACGTAGGGTATGGGGGGGGGGGGATCAACAGACGTTTAAAACAGAGCAGATAACTCACGGCAGCGTAGATAAAGTATTTCAACCCCCACTTGACCACGGGCGATAAATGGAGAGTTCCCAGACTTAAAACTTAGACAGGCACACCCTAAAATTTAAACGCTAGCGGGCGTTGGGGTGATGTTGTGAAATAACGAGGGACGAGAGGAGGGAGAAGATCTCGTCTGTGCTCAAGTGATAACAGACTGTATTAAGTCATTCAGTGCTTTTAAAACGTTTTGGCTAAAGTGGAGTTTGCATACCAGGGCTGCCACCAATGTGAAAAAGTGTAAAATTCTGGACTCTCCAATAAAAATGTGACAAAATGAGGAAAAATGAGAAAATTGTGAAAAAATGTGATTTTTTTTGGATTGTCATAAAAAAAATTCCTAAGTGCCACGAATAATAAATAAAATAAACTACGTTATCGCTTTTCCAACTCATGGCGCCAAGAAACGGAAACTAGATGAAGACATTCCGGCTTTTTTGAAGAAGACGCCTGTGACTGAAAACGGGGAACAACTACAGAAGAGCGCCAAAGTCATGCAAGGACCAAAGTTTAAAACTTTTGGGTGTTGCTTGCACAAAAATGAATTTAAAGAATACTAGCGGAGTCGCTCGCTCCGCTCGCTGATTCCGCGTCGTCACGCTACCCTCGAGGAGCTTTCATGCTGCAATTCTTGTGCTGCTGACATACATTCCACGTTTATAATACACGAATGTTTGGAATCCTTGGCAAAATACGTCGTCCTTTTAGGTTATTTTTGCGTGAATCCTTTTCCAGATCATCTCTCTTCACTCGAGGTGGTTTCATGAACAAACTATGACGGTCATGAACAAACATCTTGAGGGTTTAAAACAAACTTTGACGTTATTTTTTTCAGGGTTTTAAAATAGGGTTTTTCGCGTTTTTGAGGGTCATAATATCAAGTTACAGCGATGAAAATAGGCCTAACCTGAGCGCAATTTAATTATCTGTCGTTTGGTCCTACACTCATGTTTGTAGGTACTTTGGTTCCAGAGGAATAGATGTACAAACACACGCACATCATACGTCCTTAATGATGTGAATGGAAGCCGCGAACGCTATTTTGCAAGATTCTGATTAGGTGAAGAAGCCGCAAAAACAAAAATAAAAAAATAAAAAACAGTTGGAAACAGCCACAAATCCACCTAAAAAAAAGTGATGTAACCTAGGCCTATAGCCTAACAAGGACAAATAAAGGTGAAGAAAAAAATACAGTCTCTGCTGTGAAAATTGTGAAAAGTTGGGAAGCCAAAGTGCAAAAATGAGAAAATTTTACTAAAACGTGTGCGAAAAATTGTGAAATAAAAATGTAAGAAGTGAAATTTTGTGAAAAACTGTTGCAGCCTGGTATCAGCGGTGACATAATTGAAAACACACTTTTCGCACTTAAGTCATCTTCAGAAGGCAAACAAGTGCATACATTAAAATAGTAAAAATCTGTAAAAAAAAAAAAAAAGAAGGTTCCAGTAAGAGTCTGTTGTTCATTCCCAGGCAGTCTGAAAAATGAATCCTGTCATTCTCTTCCCCCCCCCCCACCCTCTTTCACATCTCCAGGAACACAACTGCATATCCCAACTTCGACGTCATCTAATTGTGATATCACTTTCCAAAATGGCCGCCCCCACAACTGCCACTGACTGACAACAGAATCTCTTTTGAAGCATGCTTTTTAGTGTTAAGCCATGGCCAGTAAACTATTCGGCCCGACCTACAACAATTTTAGGCGGGGGGGTCGACAAATTGGCCGCCACGAGTGGCCCATTTCATTTCTTCGAGGTCTGTTCGGTAATGGGCTAAGCAAATTGCACCGATGAATTTTTGTACGGAGAGCCCCGCCATCTACTGCCAAATAGCGGCAACTGACAAAACGTTTAGTAATTCACTGACTTAATTCTAGTAATCACCCGGAAAATAGCTTACACATGCAAATAAATAAATTTCCGTATTTTTGCCGCAAAGCTATTAAATTTCTCGACTGCACCAGAGCTCTTCAGTATGTTCGTTTATCCAGAAAGTGTTTCAAGGAAGGCAGCATTTTTGTACGGAGGGTGTCGCCCTTGGTTG
Organism: Lithobius niger; assembly: GCA_023313725.1. Taxonomy (NCBI): domain Eukaryota; kingdom Metazoa; phylum Arthropoda; class Chilopoda; order Lithobiomorpha; family Lithobiidae; genus Lithobius; species Lithobius niger. The sequence continues at coordinate 32,938 of JAHWFP010245950.1, read as the reverse complement.
CCAAAATACGGCAACAAGACAAATCAATCGCATCAGCGGAGCTTTTGGCGGCCGTATTGTCCAACCCAGTCTCGTATGATGATTGAACTCCTCTCTCCAGCAAAACTAAAACTATTAATTTCTCCGTTTCTATTCAATATATTTCGACCAAACTTGGCCAGATAGTAGATAGCAACTTTTCCCAACTTTACACCATCGTTTACGCAATTCCGTGCAAGAGTAAACGTAGGAAGCCACACGTAAATTTGAAAACTGTTCACTTTTTCTTGTTGTTGTTGTTGTTGTTCTTGGATGACATGGTTTCAGAAAAAACTACTGCACCTACCTAAAATCTGAAACATGATCTGAGCCAGAAATTTCCCTGGGCTTCAACCTTACAGGGACCACTGTTTCGATTGGTCCATCCATTCCGGAGTAAGGGGAACCTAAACGATCATTTTGATTGTTTTACATTGTTTTAACCATTGTATTTAGGGAACAATGCCACTCAGCAAACTCCAGATTCATTATTCGTGCACGTGTTATGTCTTTGCTAAAAACTTGATTGTTGAACGGTAAAATGAAAGGGCCTTCTAGACGGCGGTGTGCCTCCTTCATCGTGGATGTATACTGTTCTTGTTCCGGTTCATAAGACCGGTAGTAATAGGTCAGACCTCTACAACTATAGGCCTATTGCGTTACTCTCGTGCTTGGGAAAGGTTTATGAACGGATGTTGATTCGTAGACTCAGTTGGCACATGGAGTACTACGAATCGCTGGCATCTGTTCAGTTTGGGTATCGTCCCAACAGGAGTGCTCAAGATGCTGTTTTGTTACTCCTTTCCGGTATTAGGGAGGCATGGGCACAGGGTCAGGTAGTCTTGGCTGTCTTACTTGACATCAAGGCGGCCTATGACACTGTGTCAATTGCATGGGTGGAAGCTTCTCTTCTTGCGATGGGAGTTGATCTACGGTTAGCACGAGCCATTGTTGCCCTCTTGGGTGAGCGGTCCTTTGTAACCCGGGTGGATGGGTATTGGTCTGCTGAGGCTAAGACATGCAGGGGCCTTCCGCAAGGGAGTTGCCTCAGCCCAACCTTGTTTGCCATAGCAATTAACGATGTGCTTGTTGAACTTGGTGCTTCGGCGAACATTGTCTGCTATGCGGACGATGTGGCAGTCTGGTTTGTGGGGACAGATTTGGCCCTTATGTCAGATTGTGCTCAACGAGCACTGGACCGCATTGGTGCTCTTCTCAGTGATCGTGGTCTTCTGTTGGCGCCTGCGAAGACGGAGGTTATTATTTTCTCTCGGTCGAGTTCTGTCCAGTACCCAAGGGTTGTTGTGCGAGTGGGTGATCAAGTGATTGAGCCTAAAAAGAAGGTCAAGTATCTTGGGGTTGTATTGGACTCAATGCTAGAATGGAACGAGCATGTTGGAGCTCTGCGAACCAAGATCCTGGCGCGTTCATCTGTAATTAAAGCTTTGGCAGTGGGCAATGAGGTGCAGAGAGGGACACTCCTAGCAGTGTACAGGACGTTCGCCCGCTCACTAGTGGATTACCACTTGCCTTTCTTGTGTGGAGTTCAGCGCCATCTGCGTGTTCTACAAGTTGCAGTAAATGTATGTCTTAGAGTAGTGTCTGGCTGCCTCAGTTCTACGCCTGTTCAAGCCATGTGGGTCGAGTGTTGTGAGCCGCCCCTGGCTATTCGTGCACAGGAACTATTGGTGATGCTGTGCCTTCGGAATATGGGTAGGGGTGTGCGCGACCCGGTTGGGAAGATCCTGGCTGACTACTGTTGTCTTAGTGATAAGGCGTGCGGTGTGTTGGGAGAGGGGGGTAAAGGGATTAGCCTCCTCCGGCAAGTAACTGGCAGCTCTATTCCTGTAGGGTGTGTGGTGCCATACAGCCCGTGGTCGTGGTGTCCGGATTTGGATATGATTACAGACAGCCCGCTGGAAGGCTGTGATGTCTTCTGTGACGCATCCTTTGTGCTGTCAAGGTGTGAGGGGGGCATCGGTGTGGTCGTCCCGTCGCTGAAGGTATCGCTCCGGCGGAAAGTTGCGGCTGTTTCCTCCAGCACCGAGTGTGAAATGTTAGCGGTCTCGGTAGCACTTGATGTGGCGTTGGACCTTGACCTACCGTCCTTCTCCGTGATCACTGATTCGCTATCGTGTTTCTCGCACCTCTGGCGTTGTTGGCGGCATCTTGATGTTGCTGACCCGCTGGTGTACACGATAGCGTGGAAATTCTGGATGGCTACGCGTTCCAGTGTAGTTGCATTCCGATGGGTAAAGGGTCATAGTGGAGTTTGGGGTAACGAGCAAGCGGATGGGTTAGCTCGGGACGCGTTGTCTACGGACTGCCCGGAAATAAGTCCAGTGCTTTCTGCCAAGATGCGCAAGCCGCTTGTCCGGCGTTGGGCTTTGAGAATGTGGCAAGTTGACTGGGATTCGTTGCCGGTGTGCAGGCGGTTTCATGGGGTGAACCCGGAGTGTTGTGTCAAATCCAATGTGGAGAGGTTAGGGTATGGTGATGCGAGAACGCTCTCAAGATTACGGATTGGCCACTCGCTCCTGCGTGCCCATGTGCATCATTTTGGTGGGTCAGTTCTCCAGTCTGTCGGTTCTGTCTTGTTGAGGAGACAACGGAACATGTCCTGCTCCTGTGTCCACAGTATGCGCAGTGGCGTGTGTTGTTGGATCCCTGGACTCGCGAGCTTCCGCTGTTGCATGACTTGCTTTCGCATGCCATGGGTCACAATCCAGTAGCGAAGTTGCGGGCAGTTGCGAGATTCTGCAGGCGTATAGGGATAGAGATTTGATGGGGGTGCTCCTGATCTAGGTCTAGCGTCTGGTAGTGTGCTCTAGTGCGTTGGTGCGTGTGGTCCGGACTTGGTTGTAGTGGAGGTAGTTGTTGGGCTATTTTGTCTTGTGCAGATCTTGTGTGTAGTATTTTGTGGTGGGGCGTACAGCATTTAGCTATGGCCTTAAATAAAATAGTGATCGAAAGAATGTGGATTGTTACTTGGGTGGGTGACCGCCTGGGAATCTGGCTGTTGCAAACATAGGGCCTTAGGGCTTCGGGCAGATGACCAGGAGTGGTTAACGCTCGTTAAACCCTTTAACCCTTTAAATGAAAGAATGTGGGGTATGGTGGACATGTAGATGGACAATTTGTGGTGTTGTGTTGTTCTAGATGTGTCTGGTGTACCGAAGTGTAATGGTAGATGGAAATGTGACGTTAGTTTGGTGTTGCGTATTTGGCATTTTGTAATTTAGAATGAGTTTGGGTGCGTGGCGTAGGGCCGAGACCCATAATAAACAAATTGAATTGAAAGAATGTGAAAAAGCATGTGGTACTGGTTGCTTTAGTGTGCGCATAGAGCTTTGTGGTCCTTTTGTAGTGTCTGGTAGAGTAGAGTAGTTGGGGCGTACGGCTGTGGGCCACGGCCTCAAATAAATTTTGAGGAAAGAATGTGACCAGGAGAAGATGACCAGGAGTGGTTAACGCTCGTTAAACCCTTTGAAACCCTTTGAAAGAATGTGTTTCAGCTAAACGATATATTTTTAAACCAAACTAAGCTGCGTTGTTAATTTCGAGCCTGGTAGCTAAAAATGATAAAATTTCGTATTTATTTCGCAGATGCAGGCTTTCAGAACTGACTTGAATTGTTTCAAAGTAGCCAGCAACAATCAACAACATGCATAAACCTTTGTTGCGCGACGCCATAGCCGTAAAAAAGGTACACGGATTACAAACAAAAACGTCATGTGTGCCGTAAAAAAGGGTTATATGATTGAATTTTCACGGATAAAAATTGATCATTTTCAATTGAAATAATCAAATGTACAGTTGAGAAAATTGCATCTGTTAAGGTGCTGTTGTGCTTTACGAATCATATATTGAAAACGTATAGCACAACAGCACCTTAACAGATGCAATTTTCTCAATTGTACATTTGATTATTTCAATTAAAGATCATCAATTTTTATCCGTGTACATTTTAACAAGTGAGAATACAATCATATAGCCCCTTTTTTTTACGGCAAACATGACGTTTTTGTTTGTATGCTATTTTTTCATCTAAGATCCGGACGGTACTGTAGTAGAGCCCTGGTTAAGCACTTGTGTGTTTGCCTTCTGAAGATCTAGGTATGAAACCTAGTCGAATATACCGTATGTGTATTCCACTATTTTGCGTGTATACATTGAGAAAAGTGACACTTGCTTCTAAGCCCACAGAAATGAATTTTCAGGGCAGAGAATGGTGTTAAAAACATTATTTTATCCTTTACTTTGTGACTGTGAACGAGGCCCTGTTTTAACTCAACAATTTGACAGTTTGCTCTGCCGGTTTGTTTGTATGTATGCAGTTACAGATGGGCACATAAACCGATTAGAATGAATTTTTATAGGAATATTCTTTGAAATAAAATTGAACGACGTATGCTGCTTGATTTTATTAAGTAAAAATCTTTGTTTCTTCAGACGAACTTGTATGTGCCGAAAAAATTTACGAACATACAAAATTAATGAAATGATAAATCGGGTATCAAAAACTAAAAAGGACATTACGATTAGAACGTTAAAACTATACAAACACTAATATTGCTACAGAATTATGTACACACGGAAAAAATACTATAGTAATAAAAAAAAAGACATGAAAGTTAAATGCGTAACAACATTTTCTCAACTCAGTATTTTTTTCAATGTGTAAGGGTATAATCTTCATGAATGAGTGCATAATTTCGTTTTTATTTCCTTGCTGCTTGTTGCCTATGTCTTTGGCCACGGTGTCTATACAGTATGTCCTACAGAATGTTCCACAGGTTGTTACTATGTCCACAGTGTTTACAATATGACATATCCTGTTGGGGAGGTTTACCCTTCACTAACTTGCTGCCCCTTCTGTCTTTGTAAAAAAAAAACATTGTTAAGGTTTTAATCATGTGTTATAGGTCAAGCTCGATGCCACTGTTTCGGGAATAAAACATTCCTCGGAGATAAATATACATTTATAAAATTATCCACCTGCCCCGAAATTAGCAGGCAAAATCAGAACGAAAACTCATCCTGTTTCAAGAACAAAAGGTGATATTTTCAAAAACACAGACTGAGGCTTCCCATAAAGTTCTTCCCTACCCCCACCCCAAGTGTACATCCAGGTGCCATTTGCCATTTGTACCAAGGATGAAGTTGAATGTCTCAACTGTAGGAAATAGGGTTTGGTTCTTCAAAAGTGCATTTCAGCAACAATTTTTAAATTGTTATACTTTTTCAGAGTGTACATTTTAATACCTTTTGTTTCTACGTCATTCAATTTTTGTTTTTACTTCGCCGCAATCGAGTTATACTCAAGCGGGACCTACATATACTTCCAGTCGTTTAATTTGTAAGTTTGTCTCGTAGTTTAACCCTTATATTCTGTGGACTTCGTTTTGACCACTTCGAGCAATAAACTATACACATTAACACAAGCTTTCAGAAATTTTGTATTGAAAAGGTTAGGGAGTTTCCGTGACTTGGTGCATTCTCCATGCCTGTTTCTTGAAAACGGGGCACCAAAACGATGGGTAGTACTTAATAAACCTATGGCTTTAGTTACTAGAGAAAGTTTTAGGTCACTTTTGACCGGCAGACCGGCAGACCTGCAGACCCTGCAAAAAAAAAAAAAAAAAAAAAAATTAAAACATATTGCTTAAAACACATACAAAAGTGCCAATGGAGCTCGCATAGCGTATACTCTATTGCGAGCTCTATTGTCACTAGTGTACGTGTGTTTTAAGCAATATCCTTTGTTTTTAGTCTCCCGTACAGTGAGAGACTATAGCAACAACTTTACCCGTCGCCCTTTATCCCTTTACCCCAACAACTATCCCAACAACTTTATCCCTCAACAACAACTGCCAACAACTTTATCTCCCATCCCTCCGTCGCCTTTTCAATTTCGGACCGGTGCCAGATAGTGACAAACTGTTTTCACCATTACATACAACGTCCGAAAAATTAGTTAGAAAGAATTTAAAAACAAACAAACCGGAAGTATGAAGCCATAAGTGGCCGACAAGTGAAGCCACCATCTATGGAACGGTAACAGACAGAGACAAACTGTTTCCGCCATTAGATTCAGCGTCCAGAAATTAGTTAAAAGGAATAAAAAGACCCCCCCCCCCCCCCGAAAGTATGAAGTGGAAGTGGCTCGAAAATGGCGGAGGTGTACAGAGGTAGTCGCAGCCCTAGCTTGTTTAATGTTGTAAGTGCAGATCTCTTCAGATCTTTGGATCTTCGAATAGATGAAGTTCGAAAATTTACTTCTGGAAAGGAGGGGGAAGGGGGCGGCGAGTGTGTTCACAAAAGTACTAGTTAATCGCTTGCATTCATACTAGTGTGAAAGCGAAGAAGTGAGTTACTGTAGCTCTATGTTCAATGTAACGGGTAAGATGGCCACGAATATCTCGTATGCCAGAGGTCCCGAGATCGAGACCGACCTCAGACACCAGTGGCATTTTCGGGAAGAGAAGGGCTCTGTGATGCCTCGTCCTCATGTCGATTGCGACTTGTAAAACATCCTAGGAATTATCTATTGGAATTACCTAGCAAAATTGTCCTTCTCGCCTCCTGGCGCCTTCTGACAACGGCTGTGAGCGCTTCGTAACTCCAACGCTATGTTCCGTGTTAGTTAAAGAGGCTTCTCTCCTACTCTGCCACATAACTTCTCCAAACAGGTCAGGGGCGCCAATAAGGTATCGCGCAGACTTTGAAGCGCTAGTGATGGAAGGGTTGATGTCGTTTTTCGCGAAAGTGTAGCGGTTTGCGTGCGGGCGTAAGTCAGGGGCCAAACACCGAACGATCACTTCATAGTCCTTTCGGAAGGGGTATCGGTGTCCCTAAACATCATCACCTGTTAACGCCGAGTCCAAATCCCCGTTGACCTCCGACCTCTGACCGCCCCCTCACGTAACGCTGTCCCCCTCCCCAATTCCCCAACCCTTTCTCAACCTTCCACCCCCATTAAAATTATCCCACGCAATAGCCTCGTCCTTCAGCTCACCATCTTTTTTTTTATTTAATTTTTTTTTTTGAAAACTTCTCCTTCAGCTGCTTTCTGCTCGATTCCCCTTCTTCCGCTGTTGATTACCATACAGGAGACAGCAAGCAATTCTTGTCACGTATTTGCCTAGCGCGAGCAGCATCCTGCACGCTCATTGGCCAGCCAGAGGTTGGGCTGTCACCTGCTTTGTGTCACATACCGTTACGTGAAAGGAATTTGCACGCCGCTTGAAACAAAGGACTTTTTTTTTCTTTCCCACCGTTCCTTCGCAACGGTGGCTGAACAGGCAGCTACCGAATATTTCGTGAGATGAATTTCTTATACGTTATTTCCTCGAGTTAGTTTTATGTTAGGTAAAGATCGACGTGAGCGAATGTTATGTTTCATGATAGGAAAGCTTTTCCTACTTTCCCTCGATCGGAATAATTGGAAGAACATACACAGTATAATTTAACGGGAAATCGTCTAACACGAAATTCGTATAATGGAAAATTGTCTAATGTCCCTGCCTCGCTCGTGCTGCCGCGTTCGCTGCGGCTATACATATAACATCAGAAACCGCAGTTATATTATTGTCCATTTAGACCTTTATCCATTATAGGATTATCCATAGTACTATACTCCGTTCAGATGATTTTCCATTATACGATATACCGTTTAGATCATTTTCGAGATTTTATATTTAGGCAGATATTAGACAATTAGACCCATTCGACGATTTTCCAGTTAGACTTTCGTCCGACGCCCCCCCTCGATTTGGGAAGTGCCGTAGTTAGCTCAGGGGCAGAGAGTGCAACTGCCCTTCCAAACGAAGCTGAAGAGGGCATAACAAGGCCACAGTTTTTCTTAATACTTGCTTTTTTCCGACTCAAGATTCTCTTTTTTCCTCCTTCTCCTCCTCCTCCTCCCCCCCCCCCCC
>JAHWFP010245950.1:0-13573 GCA_023313725.1 Lithobius niger | reverse complement strand
GCTCGATTAAATCAATATACAAAAGCTCTGTAAACTAGGCTCGATTATAAACAACAACAACAAAACATTTACAATGTTACAGTTGTTTGTTAAGCTTTTGAACTCGATTGTACTAAGTAAAAAATATAACATTTTTTTTCCGTAAGCTTTTAAAAACCCAAAATAACATTGTACGTGTAAAATTTAGTACACAATATGCCGAAAACAGATACGCGCCCGTCTAACAAGCAAAGTGTCATCATCGTTGCACCAGTATCGACTTTGACACCATCAAATGCCAACATGGTAGGTTTAGGCAAACACAAATTTGAATGTGACTCATCACGCATTGTAAGAGTTGGTAACACTTAACGTGATTTCTATTTAAGACGGGCATACACTTATTTTGTTGGGAAATTATACTGGGTATGGTAAATACCTAGCAAAGTCCAAGGTACTGTAAATTTGAAATTCAAAACTTCGCCAACATGCATGTGGAAAAAAATAGAATCACTCTGTTTTGTTGTTATCTCTTACGAAATATTAAAATGCTTGCTTTAAATTCTATATCTACACAAGAAAGAATTTATAAGGGTAAACGGATTCTTGATGGAAGTAATACGAATTATACGAAACTTAAATGAATTTGTATGGCTTAGTTAACAATCAACATTATAAAAAATTACAGTAAAATTACATTTACTGTATTAATACTTTCATTCTGAATAAACATTTGTCTTGGGTGTATAGTTAGTTTTCGACCGCAAATACCTCTGCTATCCATCTGACGCCTTACTTTGAGTAGAAGAAGGTCCCTAATTAAGTCTATTTTTACGTCTATTTAATTTGTGTTGCAGTGAAACACCGGCAACAGGGTTAGTCCAGGTTGAATTTAAATTGGGGGAATTGGGACAAAAAGGGAAATGTTTCTAATTAATAAGGCCAAAATTACCTTTGGATGTGGGTTGATGGAAGGTTCGTGGCGGATGAATTTTCGATTAACACCTAATTGTTGGGAGCACCACAGTGAAGACCAAGCGAGCTGAGCCATTACAATTGTTGTCCATTATTAAGTACAGGCAATTCATACGCTATATATTGTTACGATAATTGATCACATGGCTAATATTTCTTTATTTGGAGCCTTGACCCACTTATCACAATGAATATTAATTCTGAAGTGACAATGGGTCGTTACAATATGACGTCATGCCTTGGGCTTGGTAGATTTCACAATTGACGTCATCAGAGCAACTTCGCTGCGGTTCCATAATTTCAACGTTTGAGATCCGGAACTAAACTCGCAACAGTGTTAGCGGAGTGTTCATTGTGAAAAGTTGCTTAGAAAGGTCAAATCTAGGTCAAATAGGCAACGTAATTTTTCCACACTGCACGAGTGATCAGATAATCGCAATTTAAAAGTCGTGGCGCCATCTATTTCAAATCTGATTAACTAATAATCTTGTCCCTAAAAAGATCTTGCAGCCCTATTCAATCCTTGATTCAAGGAATAATTCGATGTTTCGTACTGTATTATATATACATGGAAATAATTTTGCAGTTAATAATTCAGATCATTCCTTTCTGTTTTCGATGGAGCAGTATATGCAAGTGGTAGGGGTAGGAGAGGAGGGGGAGTTTGCCTTTATCGTTGCAAGAGAGGGTCTTCTTCTTCCTCTTGCTTCCCAGGGTGAATGGGTGATATTCGGCAGGATGGATTAGCACCCACAACCCGTCAATTGGGAGAGCAGCAGGCAGGCGAAGGGGCATAATCTGTAAGAAGAAAAAAAATATTGTACGTCAAAAAAAAAATGGTAGCTAAGGAGGCGAACGTGCGCTAGCTATAAGATGAGATGAGCTCACATGATGAGCAGTTCTGACTCATTTCTGATATTTTAACATTTTAAAGAATAAGTAAAAATTTACGTCGATATAAGATGGATTGGGGTTCAGGGTTCGTATATGATTCCTTGAAAATAAGAATGAAATTCCTGGTCTGGAAAACTGTTTGGAAACCTTGAAAAATGCGTATTGGAGTCCTGGTGGACTACCAGGGGGTAAGTATCAATGTTCTAGTTTTCATTTAACCTTCGAATTATTAAGCGGTGCGATTAACTTGGCGAATGTTTTGGTGTGTTGATATCACTCCTTTGAAGGGCCGAACCATTCGGAACTTGGCGGCCCCTATTACCAGTTTTGGTTTTTGATATGGGTAATGTTGCGGGGAACAATTTGAATTTATTGACAAGAGTTATGACCATAAGTCGTGCGCCCGGCTACAAATTTAAGGCAGACAAGAGAAAAAATATCGTCTGAAACAATAAAATATAAAATATAAATTACGTCCATTTGAAAGGTCCTTGAAAAGTCCGGAATTTCAAGCTTACGGTCGAGTGCGAACCCTGTTTAACATAGAGTAAAACTGGCAGCCGAAATGTTTAACTAAAGTAAAGTCCTAAAGACAGAATTTGGTAAAATCAGGAAAGAAATTCAGCGCCTGTATTAGGGCGCGTTTATGCAACATGTCCTTCTCGCTCGCCGAACGCTATTTGCTAGTCAACCGTTATTTATTTATGATTGGTTTCCAGTTTCTCCTAAAAATGAATGCGGCAATTTATAACAAATTAAATGTATTATAATGGCAGTGATTCGACGACGGTAGAATAAATAAATAGCTGCTGGCAGTGAGAATTCGAAATACAACATGGCGTTCATTTCGGGGTTATCGTATCGCAAACAAATCACCGAATGCAGGCATTTACAAATCAGTCCGCTGTTTTCTACCGCAGTAAAATTGTTTTCTTGTTGTCATAAATCGATGCTGGCATGCGGCATGCATCGTACTTCGTGTCGAGAGGCATGAGGAGAGGATCTGCGTCCGCTTCGTTGCCACGGTTACTACTACGCATAGACAACTCGGAAGCCGTATGCTCCGGAAAAGGTGGGAAGCAGCCCGCAGATTTAGTATTAACCAAGTAAACGCTGTGAGCGAGAAAATTGTAGTTGCGTAAACACGTCCTCAGTTCCGAATTTCCCACGCGAACCTCATGTACTTATCATCGCCACTCGCACCCTTCTTTGCAATAGCTTACAAATTCTGTTGCCTTGGTTAGCATATGCCAACTGGGGAAAAAAGAGGGTAATAATAACTGTATCTTCAAAATGCTTTGTGACAAGCACAAAAGTTATTTCAAATTTAAATTTAATATTTTTTTTGCATTTATTATTGACTTTGATAGCAGTTGAAAACGGGAGCTGTTCTGACATTCCCCTGTTGCTCGGCATCAATACCCTAGTCTTCATCCGATTGGGCAGAGATGATTTTCACACAGGGCAACTCTGTTTTCCACATTAATTTTTGTATTCTTATTTTTTGAGAAGATGTATTTTTTTTACACTTACCCTTACCTCTTAAAAATGCTTTTTTTTTGTACGGTATTTATTATTGACTTTCATAGCAGTTGAAAACAGGAGCTATTCTGACAATCCCTTTCGGTCGGCATCAGTGCCCTAGTCTTCACTCAATAGGACAGTAACTGATTTCCACATAAGCTATCCCTGTTTTACACATTAATTATTGTTTTTTTTAGTCTTATTTTTTGAGAACTGTATAATTTTTTCCCCCCATTACCCACATGTGAGCAAAAAAGTGATTAATTCCCAGTTTGGTAATTCGTGAAGCGGCGTGTGGAAAAGTGAGCTGCATTTTTTATAAAATGTAATAATGTTTTGTTAATGTATAGGCGACGGACTGGCAGGATCTCAAGCTGCTGATAAATTGGGTAAGAATGCTTCCATTGTTTTTAAAAATGGGATTACGCTTACTATTTTGTTTTGACGTTTGATGACCGGACCTACAGTTGTTGAGAGAGATTAATTTTGGATCTCAGATGTTGAATCTATGCCACTCAAACGAAGTTGCCCCGATGACGTCATTTGTGACAACTCCTTACCTAATGTCTTCATGATGTCACTTGTAACAGGCCATTGTCACTTCAAGTTAACATTCATTAAAGTAGGGATGACTATTTTCAATCAATTGTTGTAACAATACGTGACACACAAATTATCTGTGATGAATGTACGTCACCAATTGTTCTGGCTCGAGCTTGCTTGGTATTTTGCCTCGTGCTCCCTGCAACAATTTGTTTTTGGATCAAAAAAGCACTACTCCACCACGACCCTCCAAACTGCCCGCATCACAAGGCAATTTCGGTCAAATTTATTAGAATTATTTCCCTTTTTTTTTCCTTAGTCCCCCAACTTAAATTTAAACCAGACTATTCCAGATGCAAGTGGATCACTGCATCCCCGTTACAATTTATATCCGTACTACAACCAATTTGGAACCCCAAAACCGCACCAATTTCTACCAATCCCAAGTAAGCCTAGGATCCATAGCACTCCATTTAAGACCTTAAGGCCTAGGTTAAAGTCGTCCATGTAAGTCAGGCAAGCCCGATCTTACTAACGCTCCGAATATAATAAAAATATCAGTTAAACTGAACTATACGACCATTCGCCTAATTTCCATCAGCTTAGTCAGATTAGGAATTTACTCTGACCCGGTTTGGGAATCCATTCTTTCGTCTGTAGGGCCCATGTAACATTTAAATGCTAGTCCCTTAACTGTGGTGTTGACGTCAGGGAACCGCAGTCCGCACCCAGAAATCGCCACAGAGCATTCAAGAACGTGCCACCCCAACAAATGACTGAATTCTGCAATATCGATTGGCTCAAAGCATAATACAGCATTTTGTGCATTTTGACAGAAACAAGTTTTCTTACATAATAGACGTTGCAAAGAAGAGCACGCAACGTAGTACAAACAACACCAAGAATTTATTGCTAACAAAAACGTCAAGTGTGCCGTAAAAATGGGGGGTTATATGATTGAAGTTTCACTTGTTAAAATGTACACGGATAAAATTTGGATATTTTTAATTGAAATAATCAATTGTACAATTGAGAAAATTGCATCTGTTTAAGTGCTGTTGTGCTTTACAAATCATATGTTTAAACCGTAAAGCACAACAGATGCAATTTTTTCAATTGTACAATTGATTATTTCAATTAAAAATAATCCAAATGTTATCCGTGTACATTTTAACAAGTGAAACTTCAATCATATAGCCCCCTTTTTTACGGCACACTTGACGTTTTTGTTAGTAATCCGTGTACCTTTTGCTATTGCGTCGTGCTACAAAGGTTTATGCATGCATTGTTTTTGCATGCGTTGTTGCTGGCCACTGTGCCTTTGAAACAATTCAACTCAGCTCTGAAAGCCTACATTTACGAAATAAATACGCCATTCCATCGTTTGTAGCTGCCAATTTCGAGGCCGAAGCTTAATTTGGTTTAAATCTATATGCGTTTATCTGAAACACGGATTCTTTCATTTCATTTCATTTATTTTCAGAAGCCATGGTCCGGAAGCCATGGTTCTTTCAATTATTTATTCAGGAGCCCTGGCCCGTAGCCGTACGCCCCATCCTACTCTAGTATACATAATTCTATACTACTTACACGCCAACTTACTCTACCAACAGCATCTCCTACACCTCACGATCACTACTCTGCTCGACTACATGCCATGTCCCTATGTTGCGTTACATCATCCCTGTCTCTCCTTTCACAACACTTGGGCACAACGCACTCCTCTGCTATAACAAATTCACTTCAAACCGGCTCACCTTCTCTTCCCCATCTAGGGAAAGTTCCAGTGAGCCTCACACAACTGCTTACCTCTTCTTCTCGGACACACTCTCCACAAACCGTTCTTTCATTTTGCCCTTCAACAATCAACTTTTTAGCAAAGACATAACACTTGCACGAAGAATGATCTGGATTTTGCTGAGTGGCATTGTTCCTTAATGTTTGTTTGTTTATTTGAGTACTACACGGCCTGTGAAGCCATACACTCATGCCTAACCTAACTTAACCTAACTTAACCTATCCTAAATCTAACCATTAGTCCAGCACCAACACACCACGCCCTACTGTCAAGCCACCACGTCACCACGTTCCTTAATTACAATGGTTAAAACAATGTAACACAATCAAAATAATCGTTCAGAGACCTGTAACTCCGGAATGGATGGACCAATCGAAAAAGTGGTCGCTCTGAGGATGAAGCCCAGGGAAATTTCTGGCTAAGATCATGTTTCAAATTTTACGTAGGTGCAGTAGTTTTTTTCTGAAACCGTGTCACACAAGAAGAACTACAACTTGGGGAAAAAATGAACACTTATCTTACAGCATTGGCAAACCAAGCTTACAACTGAATGTAACATTTAAGGACCTTGGTGTCAGCTTTTCGAATGATTTAAAGTCAGCTACTCACATAAACTCTATTGTTAAAGCAGCTCGCATTCGTGCTATTCTGATTCGTAGATGTTTCCGTTCACAGGACATTACTATGTTGGTTAGGGCTTTTAAGACATATGTACGACCAGTCTTGGTGTATGCCTCGCCAGTCTGGTTACCTCATCTTATTGGGAACATCGAGCTCATTGAGTCGGTCCAGCGGCGTTTTACCAAGCTGTTGCCTGGTCTTTTCAACGTAACGTATCCTGACCGTTTAAAGTCCTTGAATCTCCCCTCTCTCGAACTGCGCCACTTGATTGCTGACCTAGTAATGACTTATGGTCTTTTACACAATCTTTACCATATCAATGGGGGTCAGTTTTTTACTATTCGCGGATGCGAAAGAACCCGGGGACACCATCTTAAGCTCATTGTAAACCGTTCAAGATTGGACTGTCGAAAATTCTTTTTTAATAATCGCGTGGTGCATGCTTGAAATGGGCTGCCACCAGAGAATATTTCAGCACCATCCGTTTCCACTTTCCGACTTAGATTGAAAACAGTTGACCTTTCGGGTCGTGTTAGTTTTTTGACCCTTTTGCCTCCTGCCATCAACCCCTTTGTTGGTTTAGTTTATTAAAATTGGCTGCGTGGCCCAATAGGACCCTTCGCATTTCAGTTGTTCTCACAACAAACGAGTATTATTATAACTGACTGTGTGATGCATAGTTTCCTTGCACTACGATTCCAAAAACATGTGAATATCACACTTGTAGAGTCTACACAGTTACTGTTGCAGTCTACGAGTGTGATTTTTACGTGTTTTTTGTACTCATAGCGGACGTAAACGTAATGTCATACAGTCAATTTTCTGCAAACGTAGTGTGGAACAAACTATAACAACGGCATCTAGTCACACAAAAATGGTGCTTAAATATAAAGCAGCGACAATAACGCATGTTGGCTACGAGCTAGCATTTGGAGAGATAGCTACAAGGGGCACCAAATTAAAATGGAGGGAAAACAACAGCAACAGATTCCTTAGCCTTAAAAACCGTTGTAATCGGAAATGAAAAGATTCCACTTGCTAAAAATTTCAGCAACGGCAAGTAACAAATCGACAAAAATCGCGCGTTTTAGGCCTAAGAAATCCGCTCTAACAGCATTGGCTTCAGTAAGACTCCCTTCTTTTTCCTCTCCAGTGCCCTTGCAGTTAGCCCAGTTACTCGCTCCAGCATAGAGTCATATATATATATATATATATATATGTATATAATATTATGACGTGATTGTCACTGTGCTCTATTGGCAAATATCAAATTCTTTCCTTTCATTTTACAAAATCGGGGACGTCAGGAAGAATAAAAGTTGGAGGGGTGTAAACAATTTTTTAATTTGTCGAGTGGTTTCTTAATGTTTTTATCAAAATTTGCCGACTCTTAGCCTGCTGTTTCCTTCGTTTGTCTGTATAATTTCTCATTGTGCAGCAAGAAAGAAAATCAGCTTCAGCGTTGTTCGTGCACTGGTTCATCTGGGTTCGTTAAAAGCACCGCAAGGCCAACATAAAATTTTAATTATAAAAATATAAACAAACACCTTCGTAGCATCCGCGGGTTATTATGAGCAAAGCCCGGATGTTTGTTTCCATCTTCTCACTGCAGTATCATTTCTCATCATTTAATTACAGGCAAGCGTAATGTTTAGGTGTAGGCTACCATTTTACAAGTTTGGCATAACCAGTCAGTAGTTACTTTCTTTTCCGACTAGGAAAACCAGATTAAAGGTTAATTCTTCCGGCCGTTTTGCCGACTGACCAAACACTGGAAAGGTGAGACGGGGGCCGGAATAAAAATCCCTGGAAAAAAGAAATCTCTGGCAAAAATACCCAACGGGAAAAAAAACCCGGAAAATAAATCCCCAGAAAAAAATTCTACAGGAAGAAATTCTTCGGGGAAAAAATCCCGAGATTATCAGTAGAATGTATTATTGAAGATCTAAGAATAAGGTGTAATTAAAATTAATTTAAAATTAAAGTTAACAAGATCTAATTTTCGAAAATATTTAGTTCATCCCATAAAGAGGCATTCCTATTTGAAAGAATGCGCGATTGGTAGCTGTTTCTGGTGTTATATGTGTACAATGTATGTATGTGAATATTAAGCAGCGAAGATCAAAGCGTAAACGAGGCATCAGGCTAGTGTTGGGCGGTATACCGGTTCTCACAGTGTACCGCGGTACCAAAAATGCAACGGTTCCAAATACCGTGCATTGTTAAAATACCGGTATTTTTTAATATGAAAAAAGGTGCTAAAATTATAACAATAGTTCAGTCAGTCCTTATGTTGTAGGGCTCAAAGCAGTGTAAATAATCTGTTAAAGATCAACAGTGACTTAAAATTTGAATTACAAACAATGCACAAAAGTGGAGCCAAATTTGTGTAACTTTGATGCTGCATCCCCAACAGAAAAATAAAATTAAGTTCAAAGTTCAGTAGCCTATTTGGTGATTATTTTTTACGTGCATTTGTTTTTGGAGTGGGGAGGGGCTACGTAAATGAAAGATGATTCCATTTCCAACCTTAGTTAAAGTGTCCGCGGCCTATCTTGAGTTCGCCGCAGAACGAACACAGATAATCGTTTGTACGTTTTTGGTAGCAGAGTGCCTTGTTGATATCCAAGATGGTTAAAAAAAACAATGGCGGCCGTCGATTAAAGCCGCTCCCTCCAGGAATACGTAGCCGCTCATAAAATCTTGCAGGACCCAAGATACGCCGCGCACACAATAGTTTGATTAGGCTGCTTAAAAAAAAATACCATTGCTACGGAGGTACCGAAGGAAGTACCACCAAATTTTAAGAACCGTCAAATACCGAGTACCGTGGTACCTAGGCTGGTACTGGCACCGACACAAAAATTTTGGGTATCGCCGAACACTAAGGCAGACACACGTCATAGCCAATCATGGAAGTTATCAAATTTAGATAGTTACTTTTAGATGTTCTTCCAACTACCATTCAGATTTAGAAGTAAGTTTATTAAATTGTAAACCGAATGCAGTTTAGACGTACTTCTGGATCCTCATCAAACTCTAGCTATATCAGACACATTCGTTGATAGTTAGGTATTTTTTTTAAATAAAATTTTAATTCTTAGATCTTGTGTAGTATGTTTACTTATTAAATCCTCGTGATTCATTTTCCGGGGATTTTTATTCCGGGGATTTATTTTTCGGCTTTTCCAAAGCATTTTTTTCTTGAGACTGTTTTGCAAGGCTTTCTGGGAATTTTTGTTCCGGGTATTTTTTCTCCTCAGATCTTTTTTTCCGGGAACTATTTTACCAGAATTTTCTTTCCGGGAAATTTTTTTCAAAGGAATTTTTTTTCAGGATTCGAGGTGAGACACCCCCTGACTCCCCCCTCCGGTAAAATCGTGCCTTATATAAAATGCAACGGTATTTAATTGTTCCTTTTTAATTTGTGAAAAACGGTCTATTTCTTCAAAAAATAAGGGCCAATCACCTTATTTGATTTTTAAGAAGATCTGAGAATTTTTTACGTCTCTGAAGACGATCCACCTTCGCAGTGCAAAATTGGAACACCCCACGCTTGTAATAGAATACGACAGTTAAGTTAGGTAACCCTAAACGCTACACCCAACCTTGAAAAGGGGGTTGGGCCCCCATTTTTCTTAATTTTTTTTTGTTGTTGTCGAACTTCGTAACCGGGCAAGGCCTTGTGTTTGTTCCTATAATAATACCTCCATCACCATCACCGTCATCATTCTCATTATCATCAATCCCCCTAGTTAGTGAGGTTGTGCAGAGATCCGGTCCCAGGCCTTTATCACTATGCAAAAAAGAGGAGGCCGAAGCTTTTGTTCTGGGGGGGGGGGGGGGGGGGGGGGGGGGGGCCCCCCACACCCATACATACCAGTACTGGGGTTGGGGTTCAAAGGGTTAGGAGGAAGCAAGCCTATTCTGTCCGCTGCAGCCCTTTCCTTCCTGGCGCTATATCGTAGGTTTCGGGCCATTTCCCACACTAACCCTTCTAATACAAGCCTGCAGTCGCCTAAGCTCGAACCCTTTGGCTACCAAACTTATGCACGGGTAAAGGTTCTCTCTCTCTTTCTCCCCCCCCCCCCCCACCCCCCCACTGTTCGCATTTGCAGTATACACATACAACGCATCCGCTATTGGTATGAAAACGACGGTGGGGGCCCCCCTTTTGTCACGTCGCTTCAAGAATATGCAAATAAGTTGGGAAGGAGAGAGGGCGGGCGGCCGGATTGACTGGTGGCGGGCAGAAAGGATTAAAAGTTTCTCTCCCAGCCACTGTAGGGAGTGCCTTAAGGCTGTCTCGATACGTCACACCTCGGCTCGGTTTTGGTGTGGTTCTGAGACTTCGTACGTCGCTGTCAACATATTTGCATGCCCCTACATTACGCTTGGAGTAGCTGCTCGATATCAGGCAGGGTTATAGGTGACAACGTATCTCCATCCCACATTAAGCGCATTTACGTAATCATCTCCTAACGCATCCAAGCAGCTTAGGTTAGTTGCGAGTCTCAGCGCCATGATGGGAGTGCTGTTTCCTTGGTAACAACGCTATCAGGCCTCCCAGGCTTCTTGAAATCCCTAAAATATATCCATTGTTATGATTTTCCTAAAAATCTCGTAAAAAGAACCTTTTTTTCAATGAATTCCAAAAATAAAGCTACATTTTCTTTGTTAGCGACCCATTTATTCATCCATGATTAACCAAACGGAAAGCCAAATGCATTTGGTTTCAAAGGTCGTGGGTTCGATTCCCCGCTCAGGCAGGCTGACATTTAAGTCCAAAAGGTAACGTAAATAGGTTTGCATTCGTACTTGTTCATCCATTCCTTGCTAATGACTAAATATTATTAAATGAATTTCAAGTAATTTTGTAATGCAGGCGTTGAAAGACGGGAAGTAATTAACGATATTAAGGAACTAGAATAAAGAAGACTACTACTGTTTGGAAAGTTTCAACAAAAAAATAAAACAACTCGGTTCCAGATTCTCATGTGGTTCCTAATCCTAATCACACCCGTTTGAACTTGATATTTCATGGTGCATCTAGCATCACTATTGAAAAGCAAATCAAAGCAACAGATGATTTGAAGTAGAGATGTGACGATAGACTTAGTAAAAAGAAAAAAAAATGAAAGCGGATGGGATGGGAAATGTAATTCATAGCTAATCACGTATTTGCTATGAATACTGTGGCTCTATAGCCACGCTTTGTTAATAAGGTCACGCTAAAAGTGTGAAGAAAAACTAATTTCGCATGAATGCGTAAAAATATGTGGCGAAATAGAAAAAAAAATTGCTTAGCTCGGCTTTCCCACAAGATGGCGCCGTCCATGCTACCTATATTTTCCATGCTACCTAATCCACCTAGCGTGGATTGTGGGTGGGTTCTACTGAAGGTAAGTATTTTACGACAGTAAAAACTAATTTTTGGAATTTACTAGTGCAAAATACTTCCCTTTAGTATTAGACCTACATTTTTACTAAAAAAAATTGGTCAAATTCCTAAATTTCCCTAAAATGTGCTGTGAAATTTTTCTAAATCCCTAAATAAATCGGACCATTTTACGATGGAAGGCCTGCATACGTTAGTAAAGCCCGGAGTACAGTCACGCCTTTTTCCAGGTTTCCTTGAAAAATATGGAATTTTAACAGATTGTCAATATCAAGCTGAAGTGCTTGGAATTTACTGAAAGTAATGTTAAGGAATAATTCGGAGCTATTAGTAAAAAAAAAAATGCAGGGTGGTCCATAAAGTACTGAAAAATTATAGGCCTAAAATAGGCCTATAATAGGCCTAAGGTAGCTTCAAAGTTCGTTCAGAATCCGGGAATCTGAGAATCCTGGACATTATTTGTTTCCTTTTTTCCCATTTTGTTTCATAGAATCCGTACGACATGAAAGATCGGAGAGATCCCTGCTAACAAGCTGTAAAGGCTATAGGCCTATTTTAGGCTTATTTGTACTTTATGGATCACCCTGTATGTACATAGTTTGTAGTCAAAATTGTCCATTCTCGTAAATTCTGTCTACATACCGCCTGTTAAAGAGGAAAGAAAATCGGATAGAACCAGCCCAAATTTTTCCTTTAAGGCGGTTTAGGATGTTGGAAATGGAATTATTTGGGTCTAAAGGTTTTAAGGATGGCGTCTTGTGACTCAAGTGTCACTCAGATATACTCTACTGGTAACAGTATCTGCTGCTGAACTTCAAACTCAAAAAAAAAACGGTCGTCGTTCTCAGTGAAACTCATCATTTTTGAGTTTAGATTTTTTTTTTTACTGATCGATTGCAGACATCGAAACGTTGACTAGAAGAACTGCTCGTTTAAAGTATATCATTCGAAGTATATCATCGGTGTAGGATTGTAATTAAAAAAAAAATAATAATAATATTATGCGTGCAGCAGAGCATTTTAATTATTTTGTTGTAAATTATTTGCAATATGTCTATCAATGCACTAGAGATACTACAATAATTGGTGGCCGAGTATCGTAAAATTGATGCAATCCATCCTTCGTTAACCATTAATTTTGCCTTCAGTGTTATGAGGTCGTTAATTTCTATAAAATGAATGGTAATATTTTCCTCAATCTATTTATTAGACATTCATTTGGCTGACAGAATTTCGAATTTTATCAAGAACAATGCCACGATATTTTGCTTCAGTAACTTGATTTATTTTTTTGCAGTTATAATTTCCATCAATTTTATATTGGTTACTACGTATAACAATGTCTTTTAACCCATGCTCCATATGTAAAGTATGTATTGGCATGAAATTTGTTTTGTCTTCACCTATGTACAGATCGTTCGTTCTCTCTGAAAAAAATATTTATCTTGTTAAAACCAAGTGGATGGGGTCAATCATTTTTGCTTTTTCAATGTTAATTTGAAAGCATGAATATGTCATCTGCGTACATAGTTATATAAGTCGTCCAAGTTTCATTTTGTATGTCATTGATGAATATAAAAAAAAAGTATTGGTCCCAAAATTGATCTTTGAGGCATGCCATAAATGACGTTATACAAAGCGCTGTTAAGTTTGCTCAATTTTTACGCTCGCTTTTCTATTTGTAAGATAGCGTAACATAATATTTAAGAATTTCCCTCTAATACCGTCGTCATAAAGTTTCGATATCAGTTTTTTATCTTCTAGTGTGTCAAAGGCTTTTTGTAAATCTATGAGGGTTGCTATGGATAATAATAATAATAATTATAACAAGCTAAAAAAAA
>JAHWFP010245946.1:0-10559 GCA_023313725.1 Lithobius niger | reverse complement strand
AGCGCGTGCCTGGCACAAGACGAAATTAGTAGTATGAAACGATAAGCACGAGCCTGTCACAAGACGAATTTAGTAGTATGAAACGATAAGCGTGTGCCTAGCACAAGACGAATTTAGTAGTGTGAAACGATAAGCGCGTGCCTGGCACAAGACAAATTTAGTAGTATGCAACGATAAGCATGTGGCTGGCACAAGACGAATTTAGTAGTATGAAATGATAAGCCCGTGCCTGGCACAAGACGAATTTATTAGTATGAAACGATAAGTGAGTGCCTGGACCAAGATGAATTTAGGAATATGAAACGATAAGCACGTGTCTGGCACAAGATGACTTTAGTGGTGTGAAACGATAAGCGTGTGCCTGGCATTAGACAAATTTAGTGGTCTGAAACGATAAGTACGTGTCCGGCGCGAGACGAATATTGTAGTGTGAAGTCAGTGCAAGCTACGTCATTGCTAGTGTATGAATTTGCTGCTGACTTGTTTGTTTCTATTATAATGCTGTCGGTGGCAGGGTGGCCTGATGATGCGTGCGACGGACTCTTATGCCAGAGGTCCCTATTTCAAGCCTGGCCATAGCCCACCCCCTGCATATTTGGAAAGAGAAATAAGGGCCTTGTAAATGAAGGCTCATGTGTGATTGTGGCATGTCTAAGGCCGTAGAAATGTTCCACTAAACTTGTCCCTCTCCATCACGAGTCAACCTCTGCAGATGAAAAGGATGATGAATATAAATAATTTTTATTTGTTTCTGTTTTTTGTACCTTGTCCCGTGTGTGAAACAAAGTATTTCAGGTAATATTGTCATGATTTATATCATGCTCGTTAAACGGCAAGTTACGACACATAAATTAATCATATGACCAAATTTTCTGATGACTGCGTAAGTGTGACTTTTATTTTTAATTAACCATTACCATATTCCAAGTTCGTAACGTCACTTAAAACATTAATGTCACACAATTCCTTAGGTGGTAGCAAGAGAATCTTAAATCAAATTAATTATTCCGTGAATAACGGACGTTAACAAAGTCTAGTAAAGCCACCCCTTCATAGTATATGAATTCATCGATCTATTTAAATATAATCAGAAACGTCTCAGGGATGCAGCAAGATTGTATTTGCCGAGTTTCGTAAGACTTTACTGCTCAGATCGCTTTTTTTTTTCTATTTACGTGCACCTTTTCGGATTCTGTTTCTACATTCTTTGAATTAGGCCAGCAAAAGAGTGTGCTTCGAATATCACCTGTTTAGCCTAGTTGGAAAGGTGCACCTTGCATGCTGTGAGTTCAGACGTGCCCTCAGTGTAGCAGTAACACCAAGAGTGTACCTTGCACACACTTGAGACAGGAGATACACCGAGACTTAAATGCTCGATGATAACTCTATACTTAGTCCAAGTCTTGCCAAAAAAGTACATTTGTAACAATCGGTACTCTTCTCATTTTTAGCTGCATGTTGTGTATTTATATATTTATTTATCTTCTACGAAATATGTGTTTATGATGTCTTGATGTAAAATAAAAGAGAAGTTTTAGCCATTAAAGACATCTTCAAATTCAATGTAGCCAATTTGTAGGTGTACTAATGGCTAAAACTTATCTTTTATATTATTTATCTTCTCTTTGAATTTGTAGCCTTTTAGCTTTTTTGGTACTTTTTTATTTACTTTTTACTGGTTTTGCTCATTTTGTTCACTTTTAATATCCGCTGCGTATTAGGAGTTTACCTCTGCTTTTTTTCATTCTGTATTTCCGATGAGCTTTTTTCGTGAGCTTTATAATAATAATATGATAATAATAATAATATAGGTTTGGTGCAAATGCAACCGGAATGACCAGGACCTGGAGGTCACTGACTGTCACCCGAAGTTAAAACTAAAAAAAAAAAAGTATAGATTACAACAACAACTAAAAAAAAAAGTTTCAAAAGTTTAAAACGAAGACGACAGCTCGGCTGCAGGGGAAGGAGGACGGGCTGATGGTATTGGGTTGGGGTCACGAATGCCTTACCACCAAGGTTAGACCTACCAGGGACACAATGGTCCCCGATGGCATCGCCAAACGTGAGGGACCAGTGGTGGGGTTGGTGAGGGGGGGGGGGGGGGTTTAATGCTTCTTTAAAAAATAATAAAATTATGCATCGTAGTTTAAAGCTTGGCCAAAACCAATTGTCAATCATAAAAAAATATAATAAAAAATAATAATAACAACAATAATAAAATTTCCTGCAATGCTTGCAAAGGTCAACTGGTGTCCGCTAATACCTAGCCTGGTAAAATTTTTAAGAATGAAGAATAAAAAGAACTGTAGGTTTGTGCATACAGCAAAATGGAACAAGGAGGACGTGCCACTAATACTAGTCCAAAGCATTAAAAAATTATACACAAAATTATGCTTCGTCATATGCAATTTGAAAAAAAAAAAACAGGACAAGGTTTGAGCTTCAACTACCATTGCAGGTAATTTGTTCCAACAAGTTACAACTCTATTGCTAAAGAAAAATTTCCTAGTATTTGTCCTGAAACGAGCTGCCACCAGTTTCCAGGAGTGTCCTCTCGTCCTATCACCAGAACGAAGCCCGAAAAAATGGCTTGAGTCCACACCCAAGTAACCACGTAAAAGTAAACAAGTCAGACTCAAGTCTGCCCTTAGCCTTCTTAATTCAAGACATTTCAACCCCACGGCATTTAGTCGATCGATTTATGGTAAATTAGATAAACCTCTGAAAGTCTTGGTGTACCTGCGTTGGACCGACTCAACAAGGTCAATGTCTTTAAGTAAATGGGGTGACCAAACCGGGCTTGCATATTCGAGTATTGGTCTCACATAAACTTTAAAAGCCCAAGCCAAGGTCTTAGGATCCCCTGAACGGAAGAATTTTCGTATAATAGCAGCACGTTGTCGTGCTACCTTTACAATTTTATTCCAGTGAGTGCTGAAAGACAGATCATTTGCGATCCACACTCCCAAATCCTTTACAGCTTCAATCTCTGGAAGTGAATTTGCATCAGACAGGTGGTAATCAAAGTGAAAATTATTTGTCCCCACGTGAAGAATTTGACATTTTTGTGGTGCCAGGGGCAGCTGCCAAGCTAGGGACCAAGACTGAAGTCTACGCAACTCAACCTGCAGCTCAGAATGACTGTCACAATCCACCACCATACCATACTGCTTCACATCATCAGCAAATTTTTTTAATACAATATTTTCGTTTAATGATTTTAGGTCATTAAGAAACAGAATGAAAAGTAGTGGCCCTAAAACCGACCCCTGTGGAACTCCACTAGGGACGGACGTTTTTACTGATTTTATTCCATCAAGGTCGACCCACTGGGTTCTATTTGTTAAAAAATCGGTTAGCCAATCGAGAAGTTTCCCTCTAAAACCAAAATTTTCAAGTTTAGCCAAGAGTTTATTATGGCTTACCGATTCAAAAGCTTTTGCGTAATCTAGATAAATTATGTCGACTGGGATACGATTATCATTTGCTGAAGTACAGTCTTCCAAGACATACAAAAGTTGGGTGCAGGCCGATCTGCCGGCAACGAAACCGAATTAATCATTTGCTGAAAGCTCGTTTTCCTCAGTGTGTCTTAATATGGCTTCTTAATATGCTCTATTGTGCTATTGAATGAAATAAAGTCAAACAGCCTATCAATATTAAGAATGCAGTAGTTAAATCACAATACAAGTAAATTATATGGCGGCAAGAGCAGCTGTTCTCATGCGCTTTTTCATGCTGTTGAATGAAATAAAACCAAGCCGCCCATCAATATTAAGAATGCAGCAGTTCAATCACAATAGAAGTAAATCATATGACCGCACCTGAACAACCTACACGCTCCAGGACAAGGTCTGGGGTGCAGCACTCTTTTCCCAGGCAGAAGGAAACCTTGTTTCGGCTTCGATCAAACGCACTAATCTATTTGATTTAATGTCATCAACCTGAGGCATCTTCTCTACCGTCCAATAGACGTCCTCGTAGAAGACGTAAACAATTCTCGGAGAAGGGCCCTCGCTTTGTTGACAAAACAATTAAGAATTGGAATTGGATTTCGGTTCAGGAAACCTTGATGCATACCAAAGTAAACAATGTTTGTTTCATTTTTTCGGCCTTGAATACGTTGCTGGAATCTGGGCGGGGATTTCAACACAACAGCTTGTCGCACGGCCATTCGCTTAGAAGAAGCAGTTTTATTGGTTGTGTTGCCTAAGCTCTAGAAGGTCACGTCCGAACCTCTCAGCACAAGCACCAAGCCAATCACCACTGGGCTGTTCGTAGTTCGCTGCTGGTTGTTTGCTTTTGAACTTAGTTCGGTTGGTTTGAAGACAGGGTGTATATCCGGGTTAGGGTGATAAAAACTCGCGAAAAGGTACAACATTAGACGCTAAGAAGCAATCTTTTGCGAAATGACAGTCTCATTGGCTGTTGAATTAAGAGTTCAACAGCCAATAGTCAATCACATATTTAGAAAATCGTAAAATCATGGTAAAGAAGGGGGGGAGGGGATTGAGGCTTAATGGCGCGTCGACAACTTGGTCATTAGCGCCAACCTCAGTCACAGTCAGGGAAAGAAGGCAAGAACGCACATGTGTTTCTGGTCAGTGGGTGATAAAAACCTCGTTAAATGTGAAACGAGATAGTGAATGTGTAGTAACAGGTCACTCCCGGTATAAAGTAAGAATTACAACAGCAGCCGTAAATTATTGATAAAATTTCAACTTCGCCCTCCTTCCCCCTCCCCCCAAAAAAATCAACTTTGCAAAGCCCTGACACAGAAAGAAAATAAAAGACAACGCAATGTGTTAGTCGACTTGTCCATTGACATATACATCTACCTGTGGGTTCTTTGTTTACTTTCAGCCATTGCTTTGCCGATTTTTTTTACTTGGTGAATTTTTACTATGTTACTGACTATTGTTCCTTCCTTGATGACGGGAGTGATCGTTTCACGAAGAGTCGCGTTTTGCTGTCTTAAATATTGTTTCGTTTGCCACATTTAAATGGACGTTGTCTTAACGCCTTGAATATCAAGGTGTACGTCCCAGACTCAAAGAAACGAACCAAGTTCGAAAGTGAAAAACTTAGACTCTTATTGTACTAAAAAGAGGCTCACTAACAGGCCGTGTCGTTTACACTGTAACACGAATGTAGGGTATTTCAGCACCTTGGGGAAAATATTGCAAAGTTTCCTAGGAACCCAGTATAGCTAGCCAAGCACAGCTTTAAGGTTAAGGACTTGGCCTCACAGCCAACAGGGTGAAATATCGAATTTGGCAGTCAACTTACGTACGCATGAGCGTTCCCCCTGCGTATATCCATGGTAATTGGGGATTAAATAACAGCAAAATTATGAATTGAAACTTAGTTTCTAATAATTATTAAGTGAGGGCAGTCAAGTTTGATAGGTGATCGGCAATTAAGTTAATAAAGAAGTTAATAGGAATTGTTGTTTTCTGTACACAATCACAATTTAATTTTGATGCACTGGTGAACAGAAAAAAATAGCGACCTCATAATATGTAGGCAAAAATGGCAATGAAAAAAATGGGTATGAAAAAAATGTGTAGGCAATGAAAAGGCAGATAAAGATGAAACTAGCCCCACAACTCCACTTTCACGTTCACTGTTTTATTGTTAAAAAAAAAGGACTAAATTTTTTACCCAACTAAGGGCTTAAAAAAGTAAACATCATCGCTCTGTAATATTTACTGGTAAAGCATTAATATTTTAAAAAATTGGTTATGACCGGATACCACTGAGCACTCACTCCCTATGTTGAAGATAATCTTAGAAGACTCTATACTCATCATGTAAGGAAGACACTCGTGGTCTTGTCATGCCCACTAATTTCGATATGTAATTCCTTTAATTAATTTTTTATTGTTCGGCTACTAGATGTCTGGATCTAAGACAAACATCAGTGCATCAAGAGCGATCCAACCACATCCTAAGGATGCTGGTGGATGGGTGGATATTCAATCACCGGCTGAGGTGAAAGGTCTACTATTATTAAGGCTATAAATTCTTCCCCGAAGACTTATTTTGATATCGCTAGAACGGTTCTAAAATTATACTGGAAATTTCTCTGATAGGTCATATAATAATTCAACTGACTAGTGGACCGAACAATTCTTCGTGGAGGTTCCCACACTAAATACCTGGAAAGGTATACGTTATATATATCTTCCAACCTGCGTACCTTTTATTGACAGAGAACATCCCTTTTTTATTTGCAGAGAAGTTGAAGTTTGCGTATATAGCACTCTGTCCCAACATACACCTATAACTTTCATCGTGTGTTTATCATTTGGTAACTGCCCCAGTTCTAATCGATTGGGTCTTTGCCCTAGTTCCTTTATTAAGGATTTCATACGATTTCATGTGTTATACCTTATGCCACAATAATGCGTTGACCATAATGGGAATAATTCATTACCGTGTCGTAAATAAAAATTCGTATGAATTGCTATGCCTTAGACGACGCATTTATTGTTTACAGAAATAAATTTTACATTAATTCGCCCAATCGTTTTTTTTTCCGACCTTCCGTCTCGGGAAATTAAATCCAGGAAGGAATTGCGTGCTAAACCAGCAAAATTATTGATTTTGTAAACGCAATAGTGCTGTTACAGCCACAGCCAACTGTTAACAACTGAAAATTCCAGTCACTAACTGTACCGGTAGCCATGCAATCTATTCTAGCTTATTCTCGACAGTATCTCCACCTGAGAGGCAGTTTTCCGGTTCAACTCGCTGGATTTGCCCCTCATCTACTTGACTTCTATCCCTTTCTAGACGTCTAGCAGGCTGGTTCATATACACAAACTTTAGTTTGGTCGTATGAGTTAAGGTTCAGCAAATAAATACTCAACAGTTTTTTCGGTTAATTTTTCACTATTCTTCTTTCAAGTTGTCTCCTTTCTGTTGATTACCATATTGACGATGTATGACGATTACTTATAATAATAATATTTGTTGCGATAGCAACGGGTCTGACAAGGACTGGGGACTCACTAACAGATAGCCACAATTACATGTAAATACAGTATACACTTCTATACCGTTATATACTTCTTAACCGTTATACAGCACTGTCGCTTAGCCAAATTGGAATAAGATGTACACTAATCGTTGGCTTACCTACCATGTTCAGAAGTGAAATCGTTAAAAAAAACAATTGATTGTTGCCGTACGGTTTACGCGCACTAAAAACGATAGTCACATTGTGGTATCTGAAACCTTAAAGGAAAGCTTATTCTTGTTCTTTTCTTATTTTGACTTCAGTTCAGTTAAAACTATAAATTGACAAGATGATCTGTTGTCTGAAATTATCTTGCTGTATGTGCCTGATTATTTCAAATCTATTTATAAATTATTTTTTCTACTCTTGGTTTGACCCATGTTGTGTTTTTTTTTTTCTGTTTTAGGTAAGAAATCACTTCTTTTTCCAACACTGGTTTTCAGTGTAAGAACTGAAGGCAAGATTTGGCGTTGGTAAGTGTTGTATTTTGGTTTTACGAAAAATGTTTGGTTACGCACTCAAAGATTTGGCTGCGACAACAAGTTTCATGCTGCACCATGTCAGAGACTATATTCCAGAAATCTTGCTGTTGGATATTTAACAACTACATGACATCGATTTATAATTCCCCTCATATAATTTACCCACATAATTTGTCTTGTATTTTTTCCCATATAATTTTTTCGCCATACATTTTTCCCATACCATTTTTCGCCATATAATTTTCTCAGTATAATTTCCCTACCATTCCGTATAATACTACCTCTCCCGTATAATTTGCCCATCGTAATTTTTCTCGTATAATTATCCTCGTGTAATTTTCCCAGCATAATTTCATGGCGTTATGACGTCACCAAGCAAATATGATTGTTTCCTTCAGTGAACGCTGAATGACTCCGAACATTGTAGTCGTGTTGCGACCATATTCGCCAAATTGCAGCAAAATGGTTTCGAAAAATGTAGCAAGTCTGAATCGCTCTCTGACTCAGAAAGTAATAAGCAGTTAGTGTAGCACCCTGTTTTAAAATTCACAAAACTTCAGGCCCGTTTTTTTTTTGTTAGAAATACACCAATGGTAATTCTAAGCAATTAGCATTATTTCTGTCTCGTTTGATACTTAGACCTGGGACTATTTTTTGAGCGGAAGTATCGCGCTTTGGTGGGTTCGTGATTACCACCAATCATATTGATGGAATTTTCGTATCACGCTTCGCAATCAACTTCAAAAAAACTGAATAAATTAGTGACGTAAATGATCATGGAGATGAGCAGAGCACGCACGAATTTTATTCAAGATATTAAACGCAAACACGTTGACGACGGCTGACGTGTAGCATTTGTAAAAAAAAAAAAACTTTATGTTTACATCGAAAATTAAAGTTGTTTTCCGTCCCGAAATAATCTTAGCAGTTGAAATTTTTGAAAAGGCCGTTCATTCGAGTAATTTTCTTTTTGGCCGAGCGAGCGAAGTGAACGGGGTCGAATATGGACTGAATTTGGATTTTGTATGACTGTGCGTCGGTAAGTGTGTTTGTCTGCTAGGATACAAACGTCCGAAGTTTTGTTTTAATTTGGTTGAAATTTCGTGACGAGGTAGCTTTGGTGCATGAAATGAAGAAGTTCAAAAATGAAATTGCTCCTTCGGATAGATTTGGAAGTATTCAAGTTTTCCGTTGGACGGCTAAGCCGACTATTGGTAGTGGCGGTAAGAACCCGATTTATAAGACCAGTGGTCCTGAGCACTACATGAATCAGACAAGCTTATTGGAATCTTACTTCTATAAGAATTCCACAAAGCGTAATTAGTATTTCAAAACAATAAAAAGTTTTTGAGCAACTGTAAATCACGTGATTAGTACGTGATTAGCAAGGAACGGAATCCAATCAGTTTATTTTTAACCATATTTTTTCTTCGATAGAAGCAAAGTATACCGATTACTGACAATGTCGAAGGTTCTTTAAGACAGAGAATCAGAAAAGAATGCCTAAAATTATAAAATTAACCCGACTAGTAGCACTTCACGATACCGGTATGGGTTTCATCATCTGCTAAATGGGTATGATGAAGCACCACAATTGCAGAAGACACATTCTAAATAAATACAGATGCAAACCTATTTGCGTTGCCTTTTGGACGTATATGTCAGACTGCCTGAGCGGGGAATCGAACCCACTACCTTTGAAATCAAAGGCCGAGTTCCTATCGCTGAGCCATACTGACACGGCATTAAAATGAAACGCCCACAGGCACCATTTAACACGCACAATATGCATGTAAACATACACTTTTTCCAATCGCCACTGGAGGGATCCTTGCTTGCATGCCACACATCAGTGAAATAGAAAGAAATACACAATTTCACTGGTGTGTGGCGTGCAAGTAAGCGTCCCTCCAGTGGCGATTGGAAAAAGTGTGTGCTTCATGTGTGCGTTTTAAACGCTGCCTATGGACCTTTCTTTTTAATTCGACGTGTCACACGTCGAATTAATGTGGTTGTGGCCAAAAAACGGGGGTAGCATATTTACGTCAGCGATATCTCCTCGAAAACCAGACACATTTGTTCAATTTTGATCCGCCGAAATTCAAGTATGCGGGTGGGTGACTTGCAGTGCGCCAGCACACAAGGTATTATGCTCTAGTTAATTTAGTTAGGGCGGTTTTAGTTCGCTAACCTCTAAAAGTGTCTCCGAGCGAAAAACCGTCGTCAAATAGTACACGATCAGTGGCTGACATCAGCGTTTCCTCAGCGTAAAGGTGTGCGCTCAACGCCGATCATACGAAAAATTGCGGCGTGTAACTGCGCATTTCGGCAAGTCAGCTCTTCAACATTGTGGTCGGTTAGAGGCTATCGTGTACGTCGAGATGGCTCCTCTCTTATGGCGCAGAACAACACAAAGTGAGTCATCACTTACCTTTGCGGTGATCTGGATGGTACACCGAATTTCTATGATTGAATCTGGACGGTACAATGAATGCGATGCTCGTATAAGAATTTTGCTGTTAATTAGTGTG
Source organism: Lithobius niger (assembly GCA_023313725.1). Classification (NCBI taxonomy): domain Eukaryota; kingdom Metazoa; phylum Arthropoda; class Chilopoda; order Lithobiomorpha; family Lithobiidae; genus Lithobius; species Lithobius niger. The sequence continues at coordinate 519 of JAHWFP010245946.1, read as the reverse complement.
CCATCCTCGCTGCTTTTCGGGTGCGATATATTACAGTATTTTATTATGCGTATTTGTGGTGTTGTTTCCTATTGAACGAGTGAGCAAAGCGAATGATGTCCTGTTTTCACAGTGGCGGACTGGCCAGAGGGAGGGAAGGGGGGGATATTCCTAGTCTCTGACTCTTCAGATTTTTTTAAAATCCCTAACAGGAAGACTCACGTAAGTTTTATTGGTTCGACATTAGTTTTAACCACAGATTTAAAATCACAAATAATAATAAAAATAATTATAAAACGCTAGTAAAACAAGTACTTTGTATTGAGTAGCCTAACAAAAATTGGCCACATGAAATTGCAGTGTTATATTGAATGTGGACTTTGTCACAATTTTCGTGTGAATATTTTTACTTTTGTTAATACACCTAAAAAGTGTAAATAAATTTAAAGTAGTAAACCTCACGTACCCTCAGCACAATATGATTTCTCCTATTCCCCCCCCCCTCCCCACCAAATTACCTGCTGAATTTATGAGATATGG
>JAHWFP010245943.1:0-10065 GCA_023313725.1 Lithobius niger | reverse complement strand
TTTGCCTCTCTGCCCCTCCAACAAAATGCCCTTCGCTACGCCCCTGACGATAACATTCGCAGTTTGTTCTTAGGGCGCGTTTACGCTACAGCTCGCCTTTTACATTCTCGCAGCTAGAATTTAATCGCAATGGCAAAGGTGTCGTTGACATGGTAACAATGCTTCCTGGATTAGTTAAATCAGACATCATTTGAGTGAATGCTTGCAATCTTTTAATCCCTGACAATAAGGTGAAGAATTCCACATGACGAAACAATTTTTAGGCCGGTTCTAAACTCACATTATTGACCGTTTTCGTTTCGAGCCGGCAGAGCTCAAACCGCCGCTATGTTGGAATTTCAGAGGATATCTAGCTTCTAGCTGTGAGAATGCAGAGGCAAGTCGTTTCGTAAACTCGCCCTTATTTTGTTGAAATTCCATGACAAAGAGCTTTGGTGCTGCAAATTCACAAATTCGAAGGTGAAATTCCTACCTCAAATACTTTAGGTATCGTGCGATCTTCGAAAAAGAGCACTGGACAGAAATCATCCGACGTGAATCTGCAAAGTACTACCCTGCTTTCATTGTTCATGTCAGCCATATGTTATTGGCCTAGGGAGCGAAATGAGCGAGGTCGAATATTCGAACGAATTTGGATTTTGTGTATTTGCATTTGCCCATGTGAACTTTTGTCTGTTTGGGACACGATAAAGTTCATAGTTGTGTACTGATTTGGTCGAAATTTCATGATGAGGAGTGAGGAAGCTTTGTTGTATGAAATTCACGAGTTTGAAGATGAAATTCCTACCTCATATATTTTGCAGAAATTCTGGTCTGCCGTTGGATGGCTATTGCAGATTTTTAGTAGCGGAGGTAAAGGAGGACGATCTAAAAGGCTAGTAGCCAATCACTATTATGAACAACACAAAGCCATCTGCTGTGTAATAATCTGTATTATATTTATGCTGAGGGTACGGCCACAGTTGTCACGTTGCATACATAGTGTTAGCGGTGTAGCGCCATCTTTTGACACCACTGGAAAGTACTAAAAAGTAAAAAACCGTGGAGACGGTGAGATTTCGAAGATGCTTTGGAAGAGGGTGGCTGTTCCTGTTTGCTGGTTGAAGGGAGGGGTGGGGACAGCTTGAGCACTTCAAGTGGGAGTTAGGAAGGTGGGTGTTGGGAGATAATCAATTTACTTCTGAGGAGGTGGTGAATGGGGAAATGGGTTGGTCGAGCTGCGAGACGAGAGGCTGTTGCAAAGATTGGGTTTGGTAGGAGGGTTAGGGGCAACCGGAGAGGTCGATTGTTCGGATGGTGTATGAGTACGTGACCAGGAGGTGCTGTACAAAGTGGGTTGAGAGAACGAGGAAGCTGGTCGGGAAGTATGGGCGGGTGATGGGTAATAACGGATTGAGGAGGAGGATTTTGCAGCATCCTGTTGCAAAATGGAGAGGTGGATGAGGGATATAGGAAGTGACATTTTTGACAGTGAATGACAGTAATGCCCTACAGGATGATCTTGATAAGGTCTCACTCTGGTCAAAAAAGTGGCTTCTCAAGCTTAACGGGTCTAAATGCAAATCACTGCACAGCTAATAACACCTGCCACACCTACTTCATTGACCAACAATCAATTACTGACTCAAATGAGGAAAAAGACCTTGGTGTCATTGTAACAAATGACCTGCAGCCATCTAGACAATGCTCTTCGGTGGTGCGAAAATGCCAAATTGAATTGAGCAGAATCAAAAGAAGTTTTATCTACCTTAGTCCGAAATCTCTCCGGAGACTCTACTTGACTTACGTCCGACCCTACATGGACTACTGCAGCATTACATGGTCACCATACCTTGTTAAGAATCAGTCCCGAATGGGAGACCTACCCTATGATAAACGCCTCGCCTACTTAAACCTCCCAACTATTAAGCAGCGCCACCAGCTTACAGACCTCGTGGAGTTGTACAAGATTGTGCATGGCCTATATGGCAAGGATGTTAAAGGGCTTTTAAACTTCTCTGGAATGAGCAAAACACGTGGACATACACTGAAACTGTCAAAAAAGAGAGCCCACTACAACACTGTGAAGTATTCTTTTCTGTATAGGACTGTGGATCTCTGGAACAGATTTCCCCAAAATGTTGTCGCAGCACGCAGTGTGAGATCCTTCAAGCACCTACTGAGAGACTTCACGGAAAGAGACAAATCCTCCCATGCCTAGGCACAAGCCCTTTGGCTTATCAGCCTGACGTTCATCTATCTATCATCTTACAAGAAAGTCGTCCACAGGGAGATATTGACAGGAGAAGCGTAGATATCCTCTACTCGGAATCCCTTTCTTCATTCAGCACACCCACATTATCAGTAAACATCAGCATGTGCATCCAATGATTCTTCCATCTCTCATTTCCCCATCTAAACCCAAGACCACTACCCATCCACCTGTCCCCTCTCCATCCACTCAAGTTCAATCCCTTCCTAAGAGCTGTGCATCCATATCCTTCAAACAACATTTTAAGCAGCTCCACAAGTGCTTCCCAATCCCCACTCTCTACAATTCTCATCGCATCAAATCCCATTTGACTGATCGTAGACCTTCGCAACAACCAAAAATGTAACTCAAACTATCCTTCCCTCCTTTCTGGACATCTCAATCACCTGAAGAATAATAAAGATATTATCCTCTAATACTTATTTCACACTGCAAAATTCTCCATGTGCCAGGCACGTGCTGGACCAGGCAGCAGCTACAGCTAGCCCAGAACGGATCTTTCCGATTTCACACCTCAAAGTTGTTTCCCTGAAAATTAGCAGCTGTGTTACCCCAGCTAGAAGAAAGAGTAAAATCTTCCTGTCATAATTATGAGAGAGGACACAATCCTCCGAACAAAGCTAGGCACGTGTATTGCAGTTTATTACTACTAAATTAGGCGTGTTAGCACGTGCCGGCGTGCACCAGCACGCTTTGATGCAGCATCAAGGCTGGGGGGGAAACACGTGGCCGTCACGTGCTGGGCTGAGACGAATTAAATATTGTGAAACGGTGAGTGTGCATGGCATATTTAGTAGTATGAAATCAGTATAACTTCCTCCCCCTCCAAAAAAAACATTCTGAATATCCCCCAATTTCAATTTCTCATGCTCCTCCAATTCTCCCTCAGTCCGCATGTCAAAATAAAAATCTTGTAAACTGCACTAGTGATCACTGCATGCCAAAAAGTTTTCAAGATCATCCCAACTCCACCCCTTTCCTTTGTGAAACAAATTGACTCAACCTGACCATCATCCAACCATTTGGCATCTCCCTCTCTTCCAACACGTCCATTCATGTTCGTAAGAAACCTTTTCCTTCCTTTCTTACCTAACCCTTTTACCATTTCCCCGCAATCCCGTATTCCCTATCATTCACTGATTTAGCAGCTTTTTCCAATTCCCTTATAGAAATTATGCTCACCAGCTATCTATCTACCTCTAAACCCTCAGTCTCTCTCCTCTCTTCCCCTTTCATTCTCACACCTAACAAATACTATGATCTGTCAGCAATATGTTAATACTTTTCCTCCTCGACTCTTTCAATCCCCCAGCATGAAGAAGCCTGCTCTATACTTCATTCTCTACTGCCCTTCTCTTTACTAATGTCCTTAAAAATCTTCCCCTACTTTCATCTCGCCCTCCACAATCCCCGTCGCCAAACTCTGATTATATTTCGCAATTTTCCTACACACCACATCCTGAACCACTTTTTGGGGGCCATGTATTCCTCCCAATTACTGAAAAACTCCTCAGAAACTCTCTTCCCTTTCACTTTCCTCCCTTCTTTATATGCCCATTTCCTTTCTTTGATCGCCTCATCAACCTCACCATTCTACCTTCCCTTACCCCTGGCTTTTCTCCTTCACCCTTCCTCACTAAATGAACCTCCGTTGTGCGAAGGACTTCCCTTCCCACGCACCATACCCCTTATCGTATCCTTCCACCCTCTTATCCACAGCCTTCCAGAATCCAGTAAGCTTCCTGAAATACCTGAGGTTCCAACCCTTAACCTTTCTCCTATTTACAATCCTTCCCGTTTCCTTATCCATTAGCTTAACCCTCCCCCACCCTCCTTCTGCACTCTGTCCACCCAAGATATTGATAGGAATCTGTACCCCACTCAGCCAATTCCACATTAAGGTCTCTGTATATAACGATTTCAAACCCTTCTCTCCTCAACATTCACGTATCCGTTCCCAACTGCTCACAGATTTCATCATTCCACCATTCCTTGCCCCTTTCCACTTACAAATAAACTGCCTCTCCATCTGATTTCTTTCTTGTTTTGCTGTCGTTAGGGCATATTTACTCAAATCTAGCTCAGCATTCTCACAGCTAGAATTTAGTCACAATAACAAAGGTGTTATTGCGCGTGGTAACAATGCTTCCTGAATTAGCTATTGCCAAGAGCTTATAAATACATACACGTCCGTACGATGTGGAGGTGTCCATGCTGTAACTATTGCTTCATGTTCTGTCCCTTGTTACAAGGCTGTCTGGGAGAGAAGCTGTGGATTTCGAATCCCAGCCCGAGGCCAGTTAAATCCACATCGCCAGAATCTTATTTTACCAAACCAGCGCTTACAGATGTCAACTTGACAACATGTGTGTGAACTGGCATTGGGCCAAGAGACGAGACACACGATTTCTACTACTGCCGGCTTTGGCTCGAAGAAGCCATCTCCTTCCACGAATCACTATCATTCAACGCTCTTGCACGCGGGGTTGCTGCATACATGGACTAATCGCAGCACAAGTGACAATTTTGATGCCAGTTAAATGTATACAGCATATTTTTAACACATTATTCTGGAAAATACTTAACGACCAGTCCCTCCACAGTTGGCCATATGGGGTTACGATCCAGAACAAGAAATGGAATACAAAGTAACTTTACCATGGACACTACGTTGAGCCATACTGATTCTCCTTTATGTTGCTCCTGCTATTGCTAACATCATTTAGTCAAGTGTCTGTTCGAGCGCCACTTGTGAAGGTGTCACAACCTTTATTGATGAATAAACACTCTATTGTCCACTAACTTCATTTATTACATTTGCTCATTTCGAATACGTCTATCGACATCTTCATCAGAATTCTGACTCCTGTGCAAGAAGCAAGGTCAACTGAGGTATGGGGATGCTTACCGAGACATACGTGCTATTGTATACTATGCGTATTTCTCCTAAGTATTTCTCCTGACGAAACAATTTTTCCAGTTGCTTCTAAACTCTCCTTATTAACTGTCTGTATTACGAGCCATCAGGTACAAGAATACTGCCATCTTGAAATTTCTAATTATTTCTTGCGTCTAGCGGTGAGAATACAAAGAGAAATCGTTGTGCAAATATGTATGTATTTAAGCAATGATCTCGCTCTGCATTCTCACAGTTAGAAGCTAGAGGGCACCTAAATTTCCAACATTTTTGGTTAATAAACTGCCTGGCAACGAACAGTCAATATTGAGAGTTCAGAAGTGACAGGGGAAAACTGCTTTGTCATGAAGAATTCTTGTTCTTATTTTCACGGATTATGCGATTGCACACGCATATCTAAACTAGCCATATATTCAAACTAGCTATCTCCAGCTAGGTGTATTGTTACCATGGCAGCGACACCTTTGCTGTGGCGAGTAAATTCCATCTTTGAGAATACGTCGTTGGTCGTTTGAACCAGAGACCCTGCCACAGGTTGCTTAGCCACGCCAACCTCCGCCACATCAAAAATCAAACGCCGAAGGAACATCTGCTGGTCAGGTTATTTGCACACAAAGTGTCGTTACAAAATTTGACACGAAAATAATAATACTTGAACTTGAAGCTACTCCAACAAGAAGCTTAATAGCTTTTGACGTTGGAAAGGGGTTTACCAGTTCTTGTAGAGGTACGGGTCTGAAACACCAGGCAAATAGGCGTCTTTTGAAACATAGGACAGAAGGTGCCTGTACAATATCAGCAGGGTTTCGTAAGGAACAAACCCGGAATGGCAGGGAGGGAGAGTTGGTGCATGTGCGAGTTACATCGCAGTTGGAAAAGCTTTTTTCTGTTGTTCCTGGTGGGCTGGCCCTCACTGAGTGTAAACCAGGTTGCTGCGATATTGCTTGAATCACGTAAGCACCTGTAGGTAAAGATCAGATCCCCTCTCGATCTTCTGTAAAGCAGAATTGGTAGTTGTAATACCCTCAGGCGCTCTGTGTAAGGTAAGTCGTGTAATCAGCCAACAAATAACCAAATAATCGTCAGTTACATTTGTTTTTAATAACAACGAAAATTATTACATGTTGTGGTCTATGGTGTCTTACATCATGTTTGGGCCTGGTGACTCTTCAACATAGGTAAGATACGTTCCATCCCAAAGAACAGAGCAACGATCGTTATACAGACTTTTCATACAGGTCATGTAACTTGTAATTTTGTACACGAGTAGTGTGAAACCCCGTTATACAGACGGTTAATTAGCTTTTAAATTAGAACATTCAAATAGTATGGTAGCATAGGCTATATTTGATTATTTACTTCTCCATCCAGAAATTGTTGGTTGAAGCGTGAATGCTTATGATTGTTACAATGTGGATTAACTATTTTGTAATAGGGAAAAAAAGAAGTGATATCATACCAAAGCCAAAATGTCTGCCAACTTAAGAATGGTTCGTCCTTTCAAAGTGATAGTAACAGGCCAAAACATTTGTTAATAAGTGTCACAGTCTGACGCTGGTACGAAAGTATTTTTCTAACAAACGAAGATTAAGATTTAGGGTTTCATCTGCACTAAAAAATTTATTTTCGCCGTGGCAAAAAAAAATTAATTTTTTTCCGCGGCGGAGAAAAATACTTTTATTTTCGCGGCAGTGGCAGTGGCATCAAAATTCTAATGGTAGATGAAGCCTAAATTTTAATTACTAACAAAAATGTCAAGGTTATATGATTGAAGTTTCAATTAACTTGTTGAAATGTACATGGATAACATTTGGATTATTTTTAATTGAAATAATCAAATGTACAATTGAGAAAATTCCATGTGTTTAAGTGCTGTTGTGCTTTACGTTTTAAATAATATACAGTATGATAGGCAAAGCACAACAGCACTTAAACAGATGCAATTTTCTCAATTGTACATTTGATTATTTCAATTAAAAATCATCCAAATGTTATCCGTGTATATTTTAAAAAGTACAGTGAAACTTCAATCATATAACCCCTTTTTTTACGGCACACTTGACGATTTTGTTAGTAATCCGTGTACCTTTTCTACGGCTATGGCGTCGTGCTACAAAGGTTTATGCATGCATGGTTGCTGGCCACTTTGAAACAATTCAACTTAGCTCTGAAAGGATGCATTATATCGTTTCTAGCTGCCAATTTCGAGGCCTCGAAATTAACAACGTAAATTAGTTTGGTTTAAATGTATATGCGTTTAGCTGAAACACGGATTCTTTCTTTCACGAGTATTTATTGGGAGCCACGGCCCACAGCCGTATGCCCCATCCAAAACTACAATAACTATAACCACAATGACACAATTCTACACAGTAAAAAGGGTTTAACGAGCGTTAACCACTCCTGGTCATCTGCCCGAAGCCCTAAGGCCCCATGTCTGCAACAGCCCGATCCCCCCCCCCCCCCCCCCGCTCTTCAACAATGAACTTTTTAGCAAAGACATAACACGTGCACAAAGAATGGATCTGGAGTTTGCTGAGTAGCATTGTTCCCAAATTACAATGGTTAAAACAATGTAAAACAATCAAAATTATCGTTCAGGGACCCGTAACTCCGGAATGGATTGACCAATCGAAAAAGTGGTCTCTCGATGAGGATGAAGCCCAGGGAAATTTCTGACTAAGATCATGTTTCGGATTGTGCAGTAGTTTTTTTTTTCTGAAACCGTGTCACACAAGAAGAAGAACAACAACAACAACAAGTGTACAGTTTTCAAATTTCCGTGTGGCTCCCTACTTTTACTCTTGCACGGAATTGCATAAAAGTTGGTGCAAAGTTGGGAAAAGTTGCTATCGACTATCTGGCCAAGTTTGGTCGAAATATATTGAATAGAAACGGAGAAATTAATAGTTTAACAGGCGTATTCCAGAAATCCACTCAAGTATCAGTGGGGCTAAATGTGAGTGTAAGGGTCAAAACGCGTGTATAGAAATACCCTCAGATGTTAGGACACTCACATTCGCTTTTGCGGCTGTACCAAAATTGTTGACCCTTACCTCAAATGTTTGCACTCATATTTGCCCTCTCACACTCACACTTGAGTGGATTTCTGGAATACGGCTGCTAGTTTTGCTGGGGAAGAGGACTTCAATCATATATATATACACGGTAATTTCGTTTATTACCGCAGCCGCCAAAGAATTATAAAGGTAGCACACCTCTGGTTTGGACCAATTCAAATCGTCACTTCCTACTGGAAAGGAAGCCATAAGGAAGAGGGCTTTTCTTTTCGTATTAGCGTGACGCGATCTCTCGTGGCGCTTCCTCTGTATCTTCGTTTCTTGTTGTTGTCTGTGGCGGGAGAACGAAATGGCGCTGGGACGCCACCTGTTTGAGCTAATGGGCCATTGGAATTGCGTAGACTTTGATTTTTGACAGGTTCGACCTCTCCAATTACTGTTACATCAAAACAATCATCTAATTTAATTCCTTACTTTACAATAAAACGTTTGTTTTGACCCGATTCACCAGACGTAGAATAAATTGGTTGTATTGTAATCCAACACGTGTCTACAGAACACTGGATTTTATTTATTTATTTTTTTTTAATTTTGACGTTCTGTTTGTAGAGCAGCAGACGACGCTTAGTGCAGCCAATATGGCCAAGGTCGGTCTCTCTTACGACGACGAAGAAGACGATTTGAAAGAAGCGTGTGGTGTTTTTGGCTGTGTTGCGAGTGACGAGTGGCCCACGCAATTAGATGTATCTCACATCATATGTTTGGGCCTGGTGGCTCTTCAACATAGGTAAGATACGTTCCATCCCAAAGAGAAGAGCAGTGATCGTTACGCAGACTTTTCAATGCAGGACATGTAACTTGTAATTTTGTACACGAGTAATGTGAAACCCCTTTATACAGACGGTTAATTAGCTTTTAAATAAAACATTCAAATAGTATGGTAGCATGACCATATTTGATTATAATTATACTTCTGCAACCAAGTATTGTTGCTTGAACCATCCATGCTTATGATTGTTGCAATGTGGATTAACCATTTTGTAATAGGGAAAAAAAAGAAGTGATATCCTACCAAAACCAAAATGTCTGCCATCTTAAGAATAGTTCGTCCTTTCGAAGTGATAGTAACAGGCCAAAACGTGTGTTAATAACATAAGGGCCAGTCACGCGGTCCGTGAGCGCCAGCGAGCAAGCGAAGCAAACGAGCGATGGACCGCGTAACTTTCCCCTGTGGTTAATAAGTGTCACAGTTCGACGTTGGTACGAAAGTAACTATGGGCAAGTTTTACATTGAACTTTAGTTAATCAGTGGGATTAACTTGACTGTTATTTCGGTCTGGGGTATCACTCCATTGAAGGGCGAAGCAATTCACAGCTTGGCTGCCTTTTAACATGATCTGGAGACACACTAGCGTGTCGTGCCAAGTTAGGCAACAAACATCACATTAATTTAATTGTCCAGGACGTAAACCATTGTAGCGCGACGCCGTAGCGTAAGTGTCATATATCCTGAAGCATAGTTGGGTATTTGAGGAACTTGGGGCAAAATAATAATGCAGTACAAAAGCTTAAATTATGGTAAAATGGAGAGCTGACAAAAATTAACTCTTGCAGGAATGTCAGCTAAGTGACTTTCAATGCAAGTATGACCCTCAATAACATTGCAAATATGTTTTGTAGTTTCTAGTTACTAATTCTAATCCTCTCATCCCCATGTTAAATCCCATAGGGTGATTATTCAGCGATACCGAGATAGCGGGGAGGCTTCCAGCTATGAAATTCGATGAAAGGCTGCAGTACGGTACGAACTGCATACCTATTCTGGTTTATAGCCTGGGGGTGTAACAGGAATGGCGTAAGAGGGCGCGTAAGTACGA
>JAHWFP010245917.1:60728-126487 GCA_023313725.1 Lithobius niger | reverse complement strand
CTGGACCCCATTTTTTTTACGGCACTATATGATGGGGCCAGGACTATTCCACTTCAACAGCAACTGGAGGCACTTTCTTTCCTAAACGTTTCCTTAGTCCTTTTACATTCCGCAGGTAGGTTTTAAAGCCACTACAACACAAGATTTCACGTATCGGACCACTCACACCCTCCAGGTAGGTAAGGCTTACAATCGGACTATCTACCTTTGAAACACTCTCCTTCACGCGTACTCTATCTGCATTCTTCCTCTCTGTCGCAACAATACAAACAGCCTTTTTCTTCATTCTATTCAGCAGTCTGGCTGGGTAGCCCAGTTGAAGAAACTTGCCTTTTGCCTCATATAGGTGTGGACCTGCTACTTCCAAATTCGTCGAGTTACGGATCAGCCTCACAAATTCGTTTTGTGCAATTGCGTTCAGTTGTTCACTTGGGTGGCCCGAGTTGTATGGTATTCCCCTCTTTGTAGCCATCGGTTTCTTGTATGGCGGATACTCTACTCTCTTCGTCCCTTCAACTCTCTTCACCAGAATGTCAAGAAAGGGGAGCTCACCATTGACTTCTTCTTCCACTGTGAAGGATAAATCGCTACGCCAGTTGTTGACTTTCTCCAGCACCTTCGCCAATGAATTTTTCTTCAACACAGCAAAGACATCATCTACAAAATGCTTCCAAATTCTCACTCCAAGCTCCCCAGCCAGTACCATCGAATCCAGATGTTGCAAAATCATTTCGGCAATTATCGGGGAGCTAGAGTACCCCATAGGGGCTCCTTCAATTCATCTTTCTCAACTTCCAGTCCCTTTAATTCTTCTAGCAAGTCTTCCGTCTTCCTCAGTCTGCTTGGCCCTCCAACATACTTCCGCAGTCTGTCAGCCACCACCCAGTCAAGTTGTTGTGCCATACCCCCTTTCGCTGATGTTATAAGCCGTAAGGGGGCACCCTCCTTGTGGGTCTTAACTTGGGCAAATATGGTAGGGAGGCATTGTGGGTGTTTCGGTGTCAGTTTGTTCAACTCTTCATTGGAAAGGTGCCCTTCTTTTTTCAACCGCTCCAAACTTAACACCAAGTCCAACATGGGTCGATTCCCCACATTCTCTTCAGTCGCCCGATACATCACCGACTCCACTATGTCCTTCACCAGTCTTTCATCATGATCACTCTTTGCCAACACCACCGTCATATTAGCTTTGTCGGCCTTGTAGATAGCTATCCTCTCATTATTCCTCAGACTCCTGATTGCTCTCGCTTGTTCGACACTAATGTTGGGCTTTACCTTGGGTGGCTTCTTAACTACCATCTGTTGCATCTTCAGTCTCATCTCCGGTGACCACGTGCAGTTGGATAGCAGTAGCCCCACATCCGCTATTAAGCTAGAACGTACATCAAGGCTGCCCCCCCGGTTCCACTGGCACAAAACTTCATGTCCAAGTTGAGAACACTCATCTCAGCTTTTGACCACAAAATTTCATGTCCAAGTTGAGAACACTCATCTCAGCTTTTGACAACTCCACCCCTGACTGGTTCACCACAAACGGGTAATCACCACCACCGGAGCACACCTCTCCACACTCCCGCTTTACAGTGCCGTCCTCTACTCTCTCACTGGAGCACACCTCTTTACCAACACGATTTGGACTTTCCTCCCATGACTGACGTCTCACATCACCCCTGTTTTCAGAGCTCCTACCACGCAAGGCCCCCAGATAGGCCACCAGATTTTGCAACATCTGGATTCGATGGTACTGGCTGGGGAGCTTGAAGTGAGAATTTGGAAGCGTTTTGTAGATGATGTCTTTGCTATGTTGAAGAAAAATTCATTGGCGAAAGTGCTGGAGAAAGTCAACAACTGGCGTAGCGATTTATCCTTCACAGTGGAAGAAGAAGTCAACGGTGAGCTCCCCTTTCTTGACATTCTGGTGAAGAGAGTTGAAGGGACGAAGAGAGTAGAGTATCAGCCATACAAGAAACCGATGGCTACGAAGAGGGGAATACCATACAACTCAGGCCACCCAAGTGAACAACTGAACGCAATTGCACAGAACGAATTTGTGAGGCTGATCCGTAACACGACGAATTTGGAAGTAGCAGGTGCACACCTATATGAGGCAAAAGGCAAGTTTCTTCAACTGGGCTACCCAGCCGGACTGCTGAATAGAATGAAGAAAAAGGCTATTTGTATTGTTGCGACAGAAAGGAAGAATGCCGATAGAGTACGCGTGAAGGAGAGTGTTTCAAAGGTAGATAGTCCGATTGTAAGCCTTACCTACCTGGAGGGTGTGAGTGGTCCGATACGTGAAATCTTGTGTCATAGTAGCTTTAAAACCTACCTGCGGAATGTAAAAGGACTAAGGAAACGTTTAAGAAAGAAAGTGCCTCCAGTTGCTGTTGAAGTGGAACGGGTGACTCAGAAGACAAAGAATGATGCTTTGATGGGAAATGTGACCGATACTAAGGAAGGTGTGCACAGAGTACCGTGCAAGGGATGCAGTGCAGTGTATGTCGGAGAGACGAGGAAAGGCGTGAGAACAAGACTGGGACAGCATATGGACAATGTCAGGAGAGGAGTGCAGGATAATGGCATTGCGCTCCACTGTGCTGCCACTGAGCACGAGATTGACTGGGAGAAAGCCACGACGCTCATGCGCTCAAACTCTGCACGCGACAGCCATCTAAGGTGCCTGGAATCCATTGCTATACAACACCATGAGCAGAATGGATTCCAACTGATGAATATTCAGGGCCCTTCTTACCTAAATGTGAGACACCTTGTAGGGAGGGACTTGAGTGAGCAGTTAGCGCGGTGTTGGAGAGCTAGTAGCAGCAGGAAGGACCAACTACCTTCTTAAGACCGCATGAATGGTCCACTACCTTGTAAATACAGGAGGCTACATGTTCTGCCAAATTCAAATTCTGGCAGACAGCAAGAATGTGACCAGGATCCTAATTTTTCCTTTGAAGTGCCTGAAGATGACAGTAGCATTGCTGTCGAAAATTAGCAAGACTCTGTGAGTGTCTTATGTATGATATTTTGCGAAGATTGAAGAAGATTGTGGTTTTTACAATTATTCAAATGTTTCATAGTACAGGTAATGATGTTTTTAGAAGAACTATGAAGATTGTTCTCCTTTTGTGGTATCTTATTTTTTTTCCCCTTTTATAATTTATATCTTACAAATGTTTCTTAAAAAACAGGAATACTCTCCATTCAGATTAAATAAGTGTGGGCATTACCGAGAATCAGGAGGAGCGTTACTTTTTTCTAGTAAATATTTCCAGCCATACACGCAACCTTTGTAGAAACCTATCTGGAAAAAAAATTATGCATATAAATAAAATAAAAAAATGGGAGTAAATAACTAGGCCTACAAACATCTAGACACAAAATAAGCGTAGGTTGTGCGTAACTTCGTACGTTTGTGCACTACTGAGTATGTTAATTCACCATAAATATTTTCCAGTTTTGTGGGGGTACGTCAAGGTTTAGCCAAAGTCACGGTTATGCAGTTTTGCTTTATTCCTAGCAAAACAGCTAAAGGCTTAAGATTTATGATTCAAGAAATGTGAACTGTAAATTTATCACCACGGCTATAGCATAAATCTATTGTATGGCTAATTTGGAAAATCCACTTTAGCCACAGTGCTCTCACAATACATGACAACATTTTGGTGAAGTGTCATTTGTTTAACTATAACCATGTGCAGCAGGAAGTTACACACAGCTAAGAATAATATCTCTTCAACAAAATTAATCAGTGCAGTGACCCACCAAACATAAAATCACTCTCGATACATTGTATTCTGAGCCTTGAGGAAAAATAAGGGACTTTTTCCAGGTACAGCTACTAAACAAAACAAGCCAACAATTTATTAACATAATATGCCTATTCAATTTTACACAAAATTTAAGTTTAACAAGTCACAAGTTAAAAGGATCTTCCTCCCAGTACCATTTTTCTCGATCCTCCACATCAAGTTTGGCCCCAAAGGTCTATTTCCTTACCGTTAGTCAATCCCTTGGCAAAAATCAGTTTTAAAATGTAGCCTCTAGGAGATTTTCTGTTGAATCTAGACACACGCTAGTGTGTCGTGCCAAGTTAGGCAACAAACATCACATCAATTCAATTGTCGAGGTTGTAAACCATTATAGCGCGACGCCATAGCGTCAGTGTATTATATCCTGAAGCATAGTTGGGCACATTTCAGGTACTTGGAGAAAAATAATAATGCGATACAAAAGCTGAAATTGTGTTGAAATCGAGAGCCACCTGACAAAAATTAACTCGTGTAGGAATGCCAGCTAAGCTGCTTTCAATGCAAAATCTGACCCTCAAAAACGTTGAAAATGTGTTAGTACCTAGCTAGCTAGCTAGAGCTTTTAGCTAGTCCGCTCATCCCCATGTTAAATCCCATAGGGTGATTATTCATCGCTACCGAGGTAACGGGAAGGCTTCCAGCTATAAAATTGGACGAATGGGTGCAGTACAATATGAACTGCGTATCTTTTATGGTTTGGAGCTTGGGGGTGCAACGGGGATGGCGTGGGAGGACGCGTAAGAAAGAAAATATTGTTATAACCATTGTTAGTATTGTCGGCATCGTCTCTCATTGGATGGCCAAAATTCGGACAACGAGAACGTGTATACTGACGTGCGTGCCGAGACACACACTAGTGACCACGATAAATCTAAACAACGTTGCGAAGAAATTGTATTCACGAAAAATAAACCAACTGTAAAAACAAAGCAAAATAAACAAAGCCAAAAACTGGTACAGAGGCAACCAAGTTGAGAGTGGTTCAGCCCTTCAAAGAAGGGATATCAACACACCAAAACTAACTAAATAAAACAAATTACAACAAAATTAAAACCAAACCAAAAACCTATAAGGAGGTGACTAAGTTCAGAATGGTTCAGCCTATAGGCAAAAGGCAGTAGCAAATTGTTGAAAACCAATTTCTTGTTGACGTGGCACTTTATTACACATCTGCACGGTAGTGGAGTTGAGTCAATTTACACAGTTAAAAAAAAAAAGTGATATCATATCAAAAAGTTAAAAAACCAAAACTGGTAAAATGGGCCGCCAAGTTTCGAATGGTTCAGCCCTTCAAAGGAGTGATATCAAAACACCAACACATTCGCCAACTTAATCGCACCAAATAATACTTTGGACGTTAAATGAAAACTTGAACATTGCTACCGAAAGTAGCAACGTTCTAGTTTTCATTTAACCTTCGAATTATTAAGCGGTGCGATTAACTTGGCAAATGTTTTGTTATGTTGATACCATTCCTTTCAAGGGCCGAACCATTTGAAACTTAGCGGGCCATTTTACCAGTTTTGGTTTTTGATATGATAATAATTAACTATTTTTACTACATGATCCCTTGCACGCTTACAATAATCATGACGTTTCATCTGTGTGTGTGCATGTACTAATTTAAATAATTACCATGAGAAGTCAAAAATCTAAACGACTAATGCGGTAAATATTAAAATTAATTATTCCAATATATCGCCGACGCAAAATTATAAGACACTAGCCTAGAAAATTATAAATTGTGATGTTAAAATACGAGAATCATTTCGGTTTGTGACGAAACAATTAATGCATTCATGCTGGTTAGTCTATCTGGCGCAATGCCAACTGAGACAGTAGCTGCCTTCTTCGCTGCGAGGAATGCAGCAACTAACTCAGTTGACATTTGCGATGCTATATGCGTGGATGGCAATCAGCGCGTGGCTGTTACAAGGCAGGTGGAATGTTATAAGTCAGGCTGGATGTCACATAAGCAATCACTTATGTATGAACCTAATCTTTTATGCCGTAAAATGCAAACTAACTTCCTTTGGAAAGAAATACGAAAAGTAGGCCTAATAAGAAAAGTTGAATTACAGCCCACAATATTCTCTCCAAACACAATATCGCATAGGACGGAACCAAAATCCTGGTAAAATCCAAAACAAAATAAGAGCCTCACCTGTATGCCTAGTCATTTAGCACCTACAGAACAACAATTCCACACTTACGAATCTGCAGGAGCCTGTTCGCCAACTAAGGCATTGCAAAATTCCAAAACGCTCCTCCGTTTTCACGCACAAGTGGAGAGCCTTCCACCCGCCACCTAGTGAGGGTGACGAAAGGGAGTCACTGCCGCCATAACTGACAGGTGACTCCAGAAGAGCGCTGTTCTAAACTTTTTGTGAGGTTGTAGCAGCACAAGCATTCTACCACCGAAGTGTCTGAAGAAGGCAGAAGATACTGTTGAAAAACTTTTAATGTTTCATGCTGACAGTTCGCATTTCAGACTAATTCCGAAGCCTACTGTTTGGTAAAAGCATAAAAACTGTTGTGATTGTGAGTAAAATCAAAGTAAAAATGAGCCTGAAGGCATTCTGTGTAGCGTACCTGCAAAGAGAACTACATTTCACATATTACCAAAGTTACATCAATATTTCCTTGTGGCATACCTCAGCCCCAAGTTCGCTGCCTTTCTGAACACCAAGTTCATAGCCTTCTTTCCAGCCAGTTTCTTGGCCGATGCGCACTCCTTCTACATAACCAGATTGCCGCACTCTGAAACAATTGTAAGGAAACTTGCATCTTTACAAGCACATAATCCATTTAGTTTAAATAAAAATGCACTACGAATAAAACAACAACAAATCTTGAAATCTGACGGGTTTATAAAACACCATTTTTGCCCCAATGACTCAAAAGTAGCAATTTATGTTACCGTATTGGTACACCAGCAGTCAACAGCTGCCTCTTTCCATAATTTTTTTTTTCATTCTTGAATGGAGCCCGGTGCCTTTCAGTGCAGCCTACTGGCTTATCGACTTATAATTTTGATTGGTGGCGATTTCTAGGGATCGGCCGATATGACTTTTTACCGATACGATACGATACCGATGAAAGGTAAACCGATCCGATCCGATACGATACGATGTCGATACCAATAATAATAACAAATCAAGACTAAAAGTTTATATTTTGTACAAAAAAAGCAACTTCAGTTTCTGGTTTTGCTTGGGTTTCAACTGTTGAGATTATCCAAAAAGTTCTTGCAGCAATAACAGCATTTTTACTCTTATTCTTACTTATGGCTTCAGTACATTCATTTTCTTAGTTAGATTTCAGTTGGTTGTTGTAAAACTTACAGCAGCAGAACCAACAAGTGCCACATTTTCATTCCAAACTGAGCAAATGGCTTTGCTTTTGCTGCACTTGGTGTCAGTTTTGCAGGGAAGAAGGTTGCATTTCTTGGCATAACAAATATCTGTATCGGAAGCCTTATAGTGGTCCGATACCGATATGGCAAAAATACCGATAAATACAGATAATACCGATACCGATATCAATATCGGACTATCCCTAGCGATTTCAATCATCCTGATTTGAAATGTCAGAATCAAATCTGGAGAGAATCAGCTTGCAACCTTTTGAATAAGTGGAGTGCACTGACTGACAAGTACAGAGGGCTACGTCCGCAACAAATTTTAAATGTTGATGAGCAGTAGGCCTACAGCACGGACGTAGTCGGTAGAAGTAACACACGATATTAAAATACCTGGTGCAAATTGCAGGAAGAGTCTAACACCCTCTTCAGAGTAAACCAATTTGAAAGTACCAGACAGTATTTACATTAAACAAAATATTTGAGATTGAGCGTTTGTTACACGTGATAGAAACTGTCAAAGTCAAAGTTGGCGATTTGACAATTTTAAATTGATTTTATTGAAATTGCATTTATTCTTTTTTCTAGAATGAATTTTTTGATTTTGTCATTCTTTTTTTCTGTGAATTAAAAAAAATGGTACCATCAAAAGAAAAAAAGAAAAGAAGGGCAGAAAGGGTAAAGGAGTTTGATTTTTTTACTTTGTAATTATTGCATGTTACTAGTCCTATATAATCTTATAGCTTAATTAAATTAAATACGCATGAAATTTTCTGATATTGTATCTTACGGTTTTTCTTTGATAACTGCATGCTGCTAATCCAAAATGAAAAAAATTATTCATACCGAGGTAGAGTTCTTTTTGTTTTGCTATTTACAATTTTTTCTTTGCTATAATTGCACCTTACTAGTAGCTTTTATATAATTTACAACTTTATTTTTTTTTGACAAGCGTACATAACAATACTGTTGCATGTTCCATCTCTCGTTCTGGGTTGCGACAACACGCGGGTAGTTTGCATGTCACAACTGGTTGACGATTATTTTCTGGGCTAAACTTACATTAAAAATAAGTTGTATAGTTTTAACCTGATAAAAGGGTGTAAAAAATATAACTTTTGCTATCAGTAGGCCACACACGTGGCAACTCGGCAGAGGTCGAGAAAATTCCATAACACGAGTGACATGGTTACAATGGGGCATGCATTTTACAAAATTTGGGGGCAAAAATTGATTTCAGTGGACCAAAAACTTTAAGTCATGTAATGGTTTTTGTCTCCGACATTCTTAACGGGTTTAGAGAAATATTGCACATTAAATAAAATGGCAAAAAAAAACTAAACACTTTTTTCAAAATCTTTTAAAAGTAGTTGGGGTAATGTTTTAATATTTTGGGGTAATTTTGGCTCGGTCACCGGGGCATATGACAGGGCAAATTTTCGATCATGTCCTCTTGCAGTAGCGTTGAAACGAGGGCGTTCTTATTGATGGTGTCGTCAAGCCAAGGCGGACAAGGGAGGGAGAGGAGGGAGTTGTGTGTTTCAGAAAGTTGATGCGTTTTGAGGGAGTTGCCGGAAAGTTGATGCGTTTTGCTGCTTCTTTGGTAATATAAAAATCTTGAGGATGTGGAATCAACTGGCCAAGTGCTGCAAAAAGTAAACCAACAGCTTTTTCTCACATCATAGATGACCTGTGCCAAGGGATGGAATATGTAGTGGTAGTTACAGCAAAGTTACAGCATGGACACTCTCCCAACGTGTATGCATTTCATACCTTTCTGCAACCTGTCAATGTTTGGGTTCGGGAGGAGAATTTGTGACTGAGACCCATACTGAAACGTCTTAGATACATTCTTATTAGCTCATTCTTATTTGTGGGAATTTCTACTCAGTTTTTAGCCAAAAATTAAACTAAACTAAACGAAACTAGCTTGTATTTAATTATTATTTAGCCTAGCTTAGTTGTAATTTAGTTTACTTTAGATTTGGGCTGCAAAAAATAGCAGAAGGAACATGTGGCGCCCTCTGAAAACTCAGACTGAACTAATAGCAACGAATCTAACGTGTTTCAATAGGGACTTTTTAGAGTTACAAATTCTCCTCCCAAACCTTATAAATTGTATGCCCTTGGGGGGGGGGGGGGGTTGGCCTGGGTTTGACTGTGGAACCCAAAGTCAAATAAAAGACTATCGTTATTAGTTTGTCGCTCTCTTGCCGTCGGCTTTTTTTTTTCTGGCCGGCAGAACTCGTTTTTTGTGCCAAGCCATTGTGCACAGGGCTTAGTATGCTTATTTTTTGTTTTACCCAACATCCCTGTTATGCTATCTGTGATATCCCCCCACGTTACAACCACAGGGGCTCGTAACAATATACGCGTACGTGCGGGCCAACAAACGACGCGCGCAGCAACACTATAGTAAGAAAACTACTATAGAATTACTATAGTGTTGCTGCGCGCGTTGTTTGTTGGCCCGCACGTGCGCGTATATTGTGACGAGCACCTATGGTTACAACTATGATTTCTGGAGTTGGGCTAACGTGTAAATACTGTAAATAAATAAATCCAAAGTTGTAAGTGAAGACTTTTTCGGAACCGGAATGAATATTTGGATGATAAGGATATAAACATCAACGTTAAAGAAACATTACCTGTCTTCAAACAGTAAAATATTTTCAAACACATCGTTGATGTCCGCCATGTTGTTTACGGAAGTTGTCCAGGCCCACGCATCGAAAATTTTTAAAACCAAGGCCGACTGAAATATGTGTTTCATACATGCGCGCTGTGTCTCCAATCAGCCTTGAACTGCCACTTAGAACGAAGACTAGCTGAGATAAAACAGTACCTTCCTAAACGACCGAACAGAGCGAACCAAACGCACCACTGTTGGTGACAGTTTGGCTCATTCCTTCCTAATATCCGCTTGATTTTGCTCGATTAACAAAAGTTAATAAAACCAGACACACAATAGCCGGCTAATAGCCGTGTTGATGCGGCTTGCATGACGTCAACCATCATCAGCGATGAATCTGTTTCCGGCAAAACTGTCACCTCACGCATGCTCAAACCCCAACCACAGGGAACCAATATAACAATATAATATATCTAACTCTATGCAGGGAACCACCTTCCCCAGATGGTTTGCAATATGGCATGGTTCTCGCCTGGCAACATCTATTAGCCAATCCTGGTCTAATCCATTAGCCAGGTCTGGTTGCGGTGTTGGTATGACGCAGGAGCTTGGGTTATACGTATAATCAAGAGTGAGATAGAAACCACCTATCTCACTCTTGGTATAATCCAACCACCCTGGTATATCGTATCGAATACACTACTGTGCTTGTTGAGTTTGCTGAGCTGTTATTGTAGTTTATGAAGATAATGAGTGGCTGACGCAACCACAGGGACTCGTCACAAAATACGAATAGACCGGCAGGACGAAAAGAAAAAAAAAGTGTTTTTTTTTTTCGTCCGGCCGGTCTATTCGTATTTTGTGACGAGTCCCTGTGGACGCAACATCACTGCACACACGTCACAACTGCCAAACTGTCTCTATAAGAGTGCTGCGTTCTGTTCGCTCTGTTCGGTGGTTTAGGAAGGTACTGAAAGCTATGCTTTTTGGAAAAATTTAACCCTATAAATTCTAGGGTGTTGTATATTAGGGCCACTTCCCCAGCGACTCCAAGCAGTTTACCATCGATCTGTATACGTGGTAGCAAGAATTTATAGGGGTTTGGTGGTAGGTAGTGCTATTTCCATTGGTGTAAAGGGTAAATCAAGGGTAAACCCAAACCCCTATAAATTCTTGGTGGTAGCAAGAATTTATAGGGTTTAGTGGTAGGTAGTGCTATTTCCATTGGTGTAAAGGGTAAATCAAGGTCGCTGTTCACGAAAATGATGTCAGTTTTTTTTTCCAAATTACGAGCCTCGCTTGCGCTGTCAAGCTCGCTGCGGCTAAACAGTTAACATCAGAAATGCAACCAAAAGCTTGTTCACCTAAACTCCATAAGCCGGAATCTGACAGTACGTCCTTCCTAAAGCACCAAACAGAGCGAACAGAACGCACCACTGTTAGAGACAGTTTGGCTCCAAACTTGACAGAGCGCGTGCGCAGTGGTGTTGCATTAGCCGTTCAGTACCTTCCTAAACTACAACACAGCTCAACAAGCTCAGCAGAGTATTCGATACGTCATACCTTCACCTGGCTAAAGGATTTCACCAGGACTGGCTAATAGATGTGACCAGGCGAGAGCAATGCCAAATTGCGAACCGTCTCAGGGAGGTGGTTTGCTGGGGTGGAGGTTTGAGCATGCGCGAGGCAACAGTTTTGCCGGAAACAGATTCATCGCTGATGATGGTGACGTCAATCAAGCCGCATCAACACGGCTGTTAGTAGGGAAAGCCAAACTCTCACCAACAGTGGTGCGTTTGGTTTGCTCTGTTTGGTCGTTTAGGAAGGTGCCGTAGATAAGCCGGCAAGCATGATCGGAGCTTCTTCGGAACACAGGGTCGTCACAAAATCGGCCTACTCGTATTTTGTGACGATGTGCTGCAGAAGTAGGCTCCAATTGGTTCTAGCTCTTTCTAAACAATCGATGAACCGCTTTGACGTAGGACGATAATATAAACTCGGATAAACTGCTTTGACAGGTCTGGTGTTGTTTGACGTGCACCCAGCATTAGCCATGTCAGAAACCGATGAAGCAAGCCCAAGCACCAATCTTGCCCAAGCTGAGGCCCAAGTACTGCTTTGACAAACAGTACCTTCCTAAACCACTGAACAGAGTGAACAGAACGTACCACTGTTACAGACAGTTTGGCTCCAAACTTGTCGTCGTGCGTGCGCAGTGATGTTGTGTCAGCCGTTCAGTACCTTCCTAAACTACAATCACAGCTCAGCGTACTCAACAAGCTCAGCACAGTATTCGAAACCTCTTACCTTTACCACGACCAGACCTGGTTAATGAATTTGACCAGGATTGGCTAATAGATGTGACCAGGTGAGAGTAATGCCAAATTGCAAACCATCTAGGGGAGGTAGTTCACGTTGGTGAAGGTTTGAGCATGACAGTACTTTCCTAAACCACTGAACAGAGCGAACAGAACGCACCACTGTTAGAGACAATTTGGCTCCATACTTTACATCGCGCGTGCGCAGTAACGTTGCGTCAGCCGTTTAGTACCTTACGAAACTGCAATCACAGCTCAGCAAAATCAGCAAGCTCAACAGAGCACTCGTTATGGCATACCTTTAATGTAAGCAGACGTGGCTAATTGATTGGACCAGGCTAGGCTAATGGATGTGACCAGGCACAAGCAATGCCAAATTTCAAACCATATCGAGGAGGTGGTTGCAGGTGATTGCCAGTGGTGGACCTTTTGAGCATGCGCGAATTAACAGTTTTGCCGGAAACGGACCAATCACTGACGATGATTGACGTAAACAAGCCACGTCAACACGGCTATAGTAGGGAATGAGCTGAACTGTCACAATCAGTGGTTTGTTCTGTTCGGTGGTTTAGGAAGGTACTATGAGATTTATAAGTATTTGAAAACTGGTCTGACGTAACTGCTCCCATTTTACTGATTCTGCCATCTCATTGGCTGTTTATTTTGCTAATGAATAGACACAAAATTGGACTAAAAAACGACAAATACTTGTCATCAAACGTTGGTGCAGTAGATATTCTTCGGGAATATCTTGTTTGTGCTGGAGTAGGTGTTAGTGTTAGCAAGCTTTAGTCTTAAATTTACAGTATCTTCCTAAAGCACCGAATAGAACGAACCAAACGCACCACTGTTGGTGATAGTTCAGCTCATTCCCTACTATAGCCGTGTTGATGTGGCTTGCTTACGTCACCCATCGTCACCGATGAATCCGTTTCCGGTACCTCGCGCATGCTCAAAAGCTTCACCCCTGGCAACAACTTGGAACCACATCCCCGAGATGGTTTGCAATTTTGCATTGCTCGCGCCTGGTTACATCCATTAGCCTAGCCTGGACCAATCAATTAACCACGTCTGGTCACGTTAAAAGTGTTACGTAACGAGTGCTCTGTTGATATTGTTGACTTTGCTGTGTTGTGGTTGTAGTTTCGGAAGGTACTAAACTGCTGACGTACACAGTGGTGCATTCTGTTTGCTCTGTGCGGTGGTTTAAGAAGGAACTGTTTGTGTAGAGAAAATGGAATTGTGTTCTCTAGGTTCTCGTAGAATATTAAATAAATAAATAAACGTAAGCCGGACTGCTCCAATTGTTTAAATTGCTTTAAGCAAGAATTTAACACCCTATAAATTCTTACTTACTTGCGTCACCCATCGTCCGCGGGACATTGAGTGAAAAGTTGAATATCCAGCTCGCGATACAGTTGATCAGCAAATTCCTTTGCAATGGGTTGGGTTCACTTTACTATTCTTTCTTGGCCCCGGATTGCTCCCATCTTGAGTCGAAATATTTAGACTGGCTTTGATTGCTGAAAACTTCTCTCATTTGCGTAGCTACATCTGTCTCTACCTGACTTGTGAAGCCATATTATCGAGTGATCTGTATCATTATCGGAAGAGATCACACGACCTTCCGGCCAGCGAGCATGTGGCAGTCGCTAGACGGTGGAACATGTTGGGATAATGGCCGTTCAGTTGCCATCCCAACAAATGTCACTGCCCGTACAACAATGTTTCTCGCGCCGTTCGAAAAGGTCTATTGTTAAACATTTCTTAAAAATTTTTAAGAGAAGTTGTTTGAAGGGGTTATTCGTGGTTGGGTTTTTGTTCATGAACGGTGATGGGGCATTCAGAATCGAGCAACAATGCATATTATTAAGGAGCAATAAGAGCAAGGGTCATACGGCCTTCATAATAACCTAAACTTAACCTAATTCCAGTTCAGCCAAAATACAGTCCAAAGTCTGCACACAAACAGCAATGTTCAAAGGCAGCCAGTCATATGATGCCAAGTCAGCCAGATCTTGACACGGACACAAATATACAAAAGAAAAGAAAACTTCAATGCACACCATCAATCATAAAGCCTGGGGAAACACTCCCGCGTGTATACAAGATGCAATACTTCACAACAGCACGCAGGTTACTAAGATGCTACCGAGAGATCGGCAGAACACCAAGCACTGATTGCAGGTCAGGGGAGAGGATACATAACAGGAGTAGCCTGCACCGCAACACATGCCATTGTTGACATTCAAATAAAATGTGCAGTGGAGTTTCATCAGCACCACATGAGCAAACTGAGTCAACAGACCAGCCAAGCCCAAAGGCATGAGCCCTCAGGTTAGAATGGCCAGTTCTGAGTCTGGACAGCAACCTGGCGTAAAAGTACGACAGCTGACTCAGGGCAAGTGGACACACATTGAAACAGCGCGCGACCATTGACACTTCAACCCATTCCTGCTGCCAAAGACCACACAACCCAGCAGCGAGGACTAGATGCATATCCCGGGCGGTGATCGGCACCGTAACGGGATGAGCGCGGTCAGCAAAAGCAGCACGTGCTTGAGCATCAGCAGCATCATTATCCGCGTTGCCACTATGATCAGGCCCCATTTCTCATTTCCAACAACAATGCTCAATGAAACAAGTGTGCTGTCCTTAGCTACGGTCATCACACTACCTTCACCAGTACACCTGGCAAGACTACGGACCCCCAATTAAACACAAAGACATCTAGAAAGATCTCGGTCTGCTCATCGATCAAACACTCACCTTTTCGCAACATATTGACCTCATTACCAAACGAGGCTACCGGATGCTTACATCATGCTTGCCGGATGTTTTGGAACATGGGTAGCCGCGAGCACTGGGGCAGTAGATTTGATAGGCGTCTTGATCCCCGATGGTACATCTCTGGCTTCTACAGACCCACGTTCGATCCTAGTGAAGGGCAGTGTATATGTACAGGTTTTTCTCCGGTTGTTTCCTGCCCGTTGTACGAGGGTTTCCTCCCGTATGCTGATGCGACGAGTGCCTGTAACGAAAACGCTTAACAGTGTTAACGAATTGCAGGATGATTTTGAGTTGGACATGAAGAGGACTGTAGCCTACAGTGGCTACAGAAGCTTTACTGTGGCAGCTTGTCGAACTTCATTGGTGCTAATCGGCAATAAAACTGTTAGGCCTTTTTTGGTTAATCATGTGAAGGATGCCTTGGAGAATTTAATTGGCCTGGGTGATGTAACAACCATCAGAACACACTTAGGGCAAACAATATCTTCCAGGTTGGGTTTGAGAACTATGGGGCAAAAGCT
Organism: Lithobius niger; assembly: GCA_023313725.1. Lineage (NCBI taxonomy): Eukaryota > Metazoa > Arthropoda > Chilopoda > Lithobiomorpha > Lithobiidae > Lithobius > Lithobius niger. Next base: position 111,050 of record JAHWFP010245917.1, on the reverse strand, counting down.
AAAGTTAAGCGGTCGGGAGAGGTCACTCTTCCCAGGTTCAAAGCAAAAGTACATGACCTATACGAGCAGTTGCTGAAGGTTCATCTTCACTGGCTCCCCCATGAAGTCTCTGCTGAGGAGATAAGTCGAGCACTGTCTAAATTATGGTTTCCTAATTAGCTACAAGCATGAATTGCTCACGGCCAGGGTCTGCAGCACTGCTTGTTGGGTGTAAGGAACATTTTACTTAAACTGAAAGACAACATTAGTACTGAAGAAGTCCCTGACATAGTTGGGATCACGGGCGTGCCAACTTTGCTGGTGGATAGGCCACCCAGGTGCCACGGCTGCGGATGGCAAGGTTATGTGCGAAAGTGTTGTTCCAATGAGTACTGCGTTGCCTGCAGAGTCTTTCAGTACCTTCCTAAAGCACCGAACAGAGCGGACAGAACGCACCACTGTTAGAGACAGTTTGGCTCCAAACTTGACGTCGCGCGTGCGCAATGTTGTTGCGTCAGCCGTTCAGTACCTTCCTAAACTACAAGACAGCTCAACAAGCTCAGCAGAGTATTCGATACGTCATAACTTCACCGCGACCAGACTGGCTAATGGATTTGACCAGGATTGGCTAATAGTCGTGACCAGGCGAGAGCAATGCTAAACTGCGAACCATCTCAGGGAGGTGGTTTGCTGGGGTGGAGATTTGAGCATGCGCGAGGAAACAGTTTTGACGAAACAGATTCATCGCTGACGATGTTGACGTCAATCAAGCTGCATCAACACGAATATTAGCAGGGAATGAGCCAAACTGTCACCAACAGTGGTGCGTTTGGTTTGCTCTGTTTGGTCGTTTAGGAAGGTACCGTTTGTTGTCTTCATTGCGCTGTGTCTACACATCCAGAAGTTGAGGCACCTGGTGGCATCTCATAGGCAAATGGTTCAGGCCACAGGTGTATTTACTACCAATGTTTCTGAGGTTGCCGTCCCCTCCAGTCATGCGACAAAAAACAACTGACACGATGGTGGTTCTTTCCACTTAACATCTGACGCTTGGGCCTTTTACAAGATTTTAGGTTTTTGGCTGACACTTTCTATTCTATTCTAACATCAAGAACTCCTTTTCTGTATTTGACTAGCTTCCTTTCTTTTTGCTCTACTGCTCCCTCATCCGTAGCATTTTTTAATACACTAATTCAGCGTGGTGGATTCGATTTGAATCAGACCGCGACAAATTGGAGAGGTCTATAGAAAACTACAAAACAAGTTCATTCGATTTGCATGTCACCTCTCCTACACTGAATGTCTTAAACCCATCCGACTCTCCACCCTTGAATACCGCAGCATCCGAGGTGATTTCACTTTTACCTACAACCACCTTCACTCTCCTTAAAACACAAGTAAACCCATCTTCGTCCTCAACAACAACCCACAAAACACGGGCTCAAGATCTTTCAATGCCACTTCACCTCCAAAAACCGTGAGCTCACTCGCCCTTCCTTTCTGTTATGCAGCACCTGCAGCCATGTGCCAAGGGACATCATCACCGCACCAAACACCTATACCTACAAGACCAAACTTGATACCTTCCTGCCGACAATCACCCCTCAGTTTGTGTACAAGAACTGGTGATTACTTCCCACTTCCTTTCTGCTGGTGTTTTTCAAAGTCACTGTCACGAAAAATTTCATACAAGTTGCTCGAAGTGGCTATTCGTTGTTGAGTTTTCGCTGCTTGAATGGTGATGGGGTACTTCGGAATCGAACAACAATGCTTAGACAATGTAAAGTTTCGTGAAGGGGATCGGTCGGATCGGTTGAAGGGGATCAATCACCCCTCAGTTTGTGTACAAGAACTCGTGATTTCTTCCCACTTCCTCTCAGCACCAAAAGCTCCAAGCTTTCTGCTGGTGTTTTTCAAAGTCACTGTCAATGTCAATGACACGAAAAATTTCATACAAGTTGTTCGAAGTGGCTATTCGTTGTTGAGTTTTCGCTGCTTGAACGGTGATGGGGTATTTCGGAATCGTACCACGTATGCTTAGACAATGTAAAGTTTTGTGAAGGGGATCGGTTGCGCAATATCAACAACAATATTTCATGATGTTTCGTTGATACTTCAATGATATAAAAAGTGCGGGCCAAAAAGCATTGTTACACCATTGTTTCTTCCGGGGCAATAACTCAGAAAGCAGGTATTGAAGGTGCATGAATACCCTGCTTTCCGAGTTATTGTCCCGGAAGAAACAACAGTCTGGTAAACGAGTTGGCAGATGGTCTTGCGAAACTTGAGTTGGGGGCAGGGGGGAAAGTCTGGTCATAGCCCTGGGCCCACGCGACTTATGCCCTGTGGTTCGGAGAGATTTGGAGAAGAATGGAGTGTAAGGTGGGCTGGTGGAGAAATGGGGCGGTAGTTGTTTGGAGTGCATCCATCGACTGCGGTCCCAAGCACTCTTAACAGCCTTTCTCGTCGGGACGTGAGCTGGGCGTCTCGTCTTCGTACAGGCCATGTACAGCTCAGGGCGTATTGGGCTCGCTTGGGCTGGGCTAGGTCGGCCTTGTGTCGGTGTGGGGGGAGGGGGGGAGGAAACGTTTCACCACTTTCTACTAGATTGCCCTTTGTGGGCTCGGTACCGACGGTTTGGTACTGATTTGGGTGGTGATCCACTACGGACCATTCTGGGTGTCCCACCACATGTCGGTCTGGGGAGTTGTGTGTTACGCAGGGTCATAGGGTTCTGCAGGGCCACTCAACGATTTGGTAGGTGATGGGCCACGTCGGTTTCCCCCGGTTTTCCCACAGCCCTGAACGGTACATTGGCGGTAGTTATATTCTTCTACTTCTGTGGTATCCTGGTGTTGTAGTGGGGGTCTATATAATAGCGTAAGTAGTATTTTAACATGAGCGAATAGCATACAGGCTTCTTAGGCTAAATAAAGAAAATAAAAATCACAGTCTAACAATGCTTTTTTTGAAATACCCCATCACCGTTCAAGCAGCGAAAATTCAATGACAAATGGCCCTTCAGAAAACTTCTATTAAAAATGTTTCGTGTCAAGAGCATTGTTGTTGGAAATGAAAAATTGCTGCTCAAAGCGGCTGGTGGTGGTCGTAAAGCAAAAGGGTATGCTGAATAAGAGGGATATTGATGCCGGATTGGTGAGTGAGGACGTTTATGAGGTAGTGAAGGCCAAAGCTCTGGAGTTGGGGATTGATAAAGTTGTCTTAGGTTGGACTCGGTTTGAGGGAGATTGAAATTGGGCCATGGTGGTCTATTCAACTGAATAATTATCTGTTAACAATAGTTCAAACAATGTACCGCAGGGGAAAGTTAACAGAGTGTAAACGCCTAATGCTCCTACTGTCTGTGATGTTGTGGATAAGGCGTGCAGTGAAGTGCAGTGCAAAACGTATGCTGATGCACCTAGTGCCTGCAACGAAAACAAACTGAACAGTGTTAACGAATTGCAGGATGATTTTGAGTTGGACAGGAAGAGGACTGTAGCCTACAGTAGCTCCAGAAGCTTTACTGTAGCAGCTTGTCGAACTTCATTGGTGCCAATCGGCAATAGGGCTGTTAGGCCCTTTTTGATTAATCATGTGAAGGATGCCTTGGAGAATTTAATTGGCCTGGGTGATGTGACAACCATCAGCACACACTTAGGGCAAACAATATCTTCAAGGTTGGGTTCGAGAACTATGGCGCAAAATGTAAAGTTAAAGCAACATACCGCCTGCCTTATAACCTTCCGCCTGCCTCACAACACCGACGCGATGATCACATCCGTGTATTTACCACAGCTAAGGTCAACTGAGACGGTAGCTTTGTTCCTCGCAGTGATAAACATAGCTACTGTCTCAATTGGCATTGTGCCTAATAGTCCAGCCACCGTGAACCCATTGATCGTGTCGTCAAAAACCGGAATGATTCTTGTATTTTAATCACAATTTATAATTTTCTAGACTAGTGTCTTAATAAATAATAATAAATAAATTAGGTTTAACCACACACAAAAAAGTGGTCGGGATCCAGAAGGGCAGGTGCCACTTATATTGTTCCCTAGCTTTACTTTAGAAATGCGGGTCGTTTTAGGAACTTCCGAAGACAAACCTCCTTTAATAGGGTTTGTAATTATAACTTTGCTATTGGAATAATTAATTTTAATTTTTACCGCATTAGTCTATTAGATTGTAGATCTCATGGTAATTATTAGAAAATTAGTAGATGTACACACAGAGATGAAACGTCATGATTATTGTACGCGCGCATTGCATCATTTAGTGACGGATCGTTCTTAACTATAGTTAACAATATTCAACAGAAAATCTCCTAGACGCCACATTTTAAAACAGTTTTTTAGCAAGGGAAAGACAAACGGTAAGTAAATAGACCTTTGGGGTCGTACTTGTTGTGGAGGATCGAGAAAAATGGCGCTGGGAGGTATATCCCTTTAAGCGGTCGGGAGAGGTCACTCTTGACAGGTTCAAAGCAAACGTACATGACCTACACGAGCAGTTGCTGAAGGTTCATCTTCACTGGCTCCCCCTTGAAGTCTCTGCCGAGGAGATAAGTCGAGCACTGACTAAATTATGGTTTCCTAATTAGCCACAAGCATGAATTGCTCATAGCCCAGGGTCTGCAGCACTGCTTGTTGGGTGTAAGGAACATTTTACTTAAACTGAAGGACAACATTAGTACTGAAGAAGTCCCTGACATAGTTGGGATCACGGGCGTGCCAACTTTGCTGGCGGATAGGCCACCCAGGTGCCACGGCTGCGGCTGGCAAGGTCATGTGCGAAAGTGTTGCTCCAATGAGTACTGCGTTGCCTGTAAAGTCTCAGTACCTTCCTAAACCACCAAACAGAGCGAACAGAACGCACCACTGTTAGAGACAGTTTAGCTCCAAACTTAACGTTGCGTCAGCCGTTTAGTACCTTCCGAAATTGCAATCACAGCTCAGCAAAATCAATAAGCTCATCAGAGCACTCGTTACATCATACTTTTAACGTGACCAGACGTGGCTAGTTGATTGGACCAGGCTACGATAATGGAAGTAACCAGGCGCGAGCAATGCAAAATTGCGAACCATCTCGGGGAGGTGGTTGCGGGTGATTGCCAGTGGTGGAGCGTTTGAGCATGCGCTAGGAACGTAAACAGATTCATTGCTGACGATGGTTGACGTAGGCACACCACATCAACACAGCTTTAGTAGAGAATGAGCTGAACTGTCACCAACAGTGGTGCGTTTGGTTCGTTCTGTTCGGTGCTTTAGGAAGGTACTGTCTTTGTTCTCTTCATTGCCCTGTGTCTGCACATCCAGAAGTTGAGGTACCTGGTGGCATCTCATAGCCAACCGGTTCAGGCCACAGGTGTATTTACTACCAATGTTTCTGAGGCACCTCAAGCACAACAGAGCTAAGGTCGGTTGGTTGCGTCAGCGAGTCCAGGAATCCCAGAGACTCTCAGTACATTCCTAAAGCACCGACCAGAACGAGTCAAACGCACCACTGTTGGTGACAGCTCAGCTCATTCCCACTATAGCCATGTTGATGTGAATTGCTTACGTAAACCATCGTCAGCGATGAATCTGTTTCCGGTTCCTCACGCATGCTCAAAAGCTCCACCACTGGCAACCACTCCAAACCACCTCCCGAGATGATTTGCAATTTGGCATTGCTCGCGCCTGGTTATATATGTTAGCCTAGCCTGGTCCAATCAATTAGCCACGTCTGGTCACCTTAAAGTTATGATGTAATGAGGGCTCTGTTGAGCTTGTTGATTTTGCTGAGCTTTGTTTGCAGTTTCGGAATGTACTGAATGGCTGATACAACATCACTGCGCACGCTAACAGTGGTGCGTTTTGTTCACTCTGTACGGTGACTGTAGCGATTCTCTGACAGTTGACGAGAGGAAGGAGTTGAGAATCCGTCTTCCCGGAAAGGTCGAAGTAATCGTCCAATCCAGACTGTTCACCTATATCAAACTGGGGTGCCTTCGAAAACTACCTAGTTGGATCAAGCAAAAGTAACTCGTTGCTTCTACACGTCACGAATTAGTATCATTTTTAACCCCAAATCATCACTAGAACGATTCGTCATCGTATCGACTCTCATTCACGTGACAACAATAAACTACAAGACGCATTTATTTTGAACAGCAAGCAGGAGTTTATTACGTACTTGCTGTTAAAATACGTTGAAGATTTATTCAATAATTTCTGAAGCGTATTTATAGAATTATAACACGGAATTTCTTCCACCCTACCCCGAACGCAACATAAACTCGTCCACCAGACACATCGAATTAATGCAAATAAATGCAACGCCCCCCCCCCTTCTTTCTATCTCGTTTCTAATTGGTCAATAGTTGATTCGTTTGTAGTGCTAGCCCCCTGTCCCCCCATTTACCCTCAGGAACCAAGATCGGCTAGCAAGGTTTGTTTGGTTGTTTAGGTTACTGCCTGAAGCGTAATTTGATTGCCACTTGTACAGGCAATCGTCTAAGATTATGCTAGATCAGGGAATTATGACGCGAAATCTCGCACGATCTACGCAATTAGTACACGCAACAGCAGTGTTTCTTCGCAATCTGAATTACTTAGTTCAGTTTTCAAAGGCACCCCAAGATGCATGCGTTGGCTAGGAATCGCTTTGCCCCGTTGTCAAATGATGGCTGTACATATTCAAATGAAATTGTACAAGCTACTACTTGTGGGCAACAAAATAGCAAGGAAATGAAGTGCGGCACGAAGGTATCATAAATACTAGTCCTTGCAGTGACGGCCTCTGAGCTATTTCTGCAGCATTCTTCGGAGGTCAAAGAAAGTGCTCATGTAGTTGGTGTTGCTGTTGCTGTGGTGGTGCAGTGGTTGGTGTTGGTCAAGTTGCTAGTGTTGGTGGTGATACAGTTATTTGGCAGTACAGTGGTTGGCGGTGAAGCAGTTGTTAGTGCAGCAAGTGTTGTTGGTGGTGCAGTAGCTTCAAATTGTACAATGGTGTTGGTGAGTGACATACAGTACCTTCCTAAAGCACCGAACGGAGCGAACAGAACGCACCACTGTTACAGACAGTTTTGCTCCAAACTTGATGTCGCGCGTGTGCAGTGATGTTGCATCAGCCGTTCAGTACCTTCCTAAACTACAACACAGCTCGACAACCTCAGCAGAGTATTCGATACATCATACCTTCACCGCAACCAGACCTGGCTAATGGCTTCGACCAAGATTGGCAATAGATGTCAATAGGCGAAAGCAATGCCAAATTGCGAATCATCTCAGGAAGGGGGTTTGCTTGGGTGGCGGATTGAGCATGCGCGAGGTAACAGTTTTGCCGAAAACAGATTCATCGCTGACGTTGTTGACGTCAATCAAGACGCATCAACACGGATATTAGCAGAGAATGAGCCAAACTCTCACAAACAGTGGTGCGTTTGGTTTGCTCTGTGTGGTCGTTTAGGAAGGTACCGTTAGATAAAGTAGATTTAGAACACGTATTTATCTACCGGAATAGTAACATGAGCCCCAGGAAAATAGGTTAGGCTCAGATCTACTCGTGGAATGTCAGAAGGCAGAATCAAAATTGGAGAATATTGTCGAATTGGGTAGCAGGGTTGACATTTTGGGTCTGAACGAGACTAGGCTGCCTCCAGGCCAAGTTCTGGCAATTCAAGGTTTTAGTGGTATTTCTGGACCCTGTTCCCCCACTATTAGGATCCTCATTCGAGAGGGAACCCCCTCTTCTCGTTGTTCCCTTACTACGTCTGTACTGGCATTGATGCCTGTATTTTCCAGGTGTGGTGGTAGAACAACTGGCTGATGGTTGGTTTCATCCATGTTACCAGTCATGTTCTAGCAAGAATTGGTTTGCTTGGGTGGGGTCCCTTCTGAGGCCTCTGGTGTATTTTTTTTTGGGGGGGGGGGAGGGGGGAGGGCGGTGACTTCAATGTCCATTACTGGCTCTGGGGTAGCAGCTGCTGCAGTGCTAAGGGTTCTCTTATAGCGAATTCTCTGCATAGGCTCAATTGGGAAGTGGTCCAGAATGGGTTTCCGACCTTTTTTCGAATGTATAGTGGGCAGATTCAGGAGTCTATGCTGGATCAGTCCCTTTGCTAATCGCCGTTAGGTCACAATATTGTTTTTTAGGTGTCACAGGATTTGAGGGGGAGCGATCCATTCCCAGTCGCACTCTTATCAGGTCCGAAGAACACCCGATAGTGTCTTTCAGACTCGTTAGTTCATTCACTCCAGGCACCCAAAAGTTGGTTCATGTTACTTCAGTGCTTGGTTGGAAAGATGGTTGGGGCAGGGAAAGTCACGGAATTTCGTCAGCTCAGGCTGCTGTGGTGGACTCGCGCAGTTTTGCATCATGGCTGTCTCTGATCGCAGGCGGGCATGGCTGAGATTTAGTCAGGCGAAAGCTGGTATGAATTCTTGGGAACTTCGTCCGAGTCCAGGTTCAATTTGCGAAGCGAAAAAGCTAAGTACGGTGAATGTCTTTCCAAAAAAATCTCCAGTGGTCTTGTCCCTAGTGCGCCCTCACTAGGGACATGCGTCCGTCTTGTGGGTTCTAGATCTTGCTGGTCAGGTGCTGAGGGTCCTACAATGGCAGAAGCTTGCAACTGGAATTTTTTTCTTGTTTTTAATGTGTCTAAGGGTTGCCAGACACCGTTAGTGTTAGTGGCTCTGTGGTAGAAAGACCTGTGACCATGATTGAGTTGGCTCAGCCTTGGCTAAATGAAGATCGGATGATGATCCTGGTATTGACGGAATTTCCTTTTTGGTTGGCTGAAGCGCCTCCCAAGGGCAGGTCAGACGGACCTGTTGGGCCTGTTCCAGGAAATCTTTGATGGCATCGATCTGCCTACCTCCTGGCTTTAAGCCATCCTGTTCCGGGTCCTGGGTAGAGATGAACTGTGTGCTAGCGTAAACAGCTACAGGCTTATTGCCGTCCTCTCCTGTGAGAGAAAGCTTTTTGAAAGAATTCTGGTCTCAATACATGGTTGCAGTTCAAGGGAGCTTTTTGCTGCATAGTTTGGGTTTCAGATACACAGGAGCAACCAGGATGCAGTTCTTTTCCTTGAATCTGATATCAGGAAGGCTTCGATTAGGGAAGAGGTAGCAGCGGATGGCTTTCTCAACATTTAAGCTGCTCAAGATATGGTTGACATTGATTGGTTGGGCACGCTTTGCGTGGCATTGGTGTACGGGGCAGAACTTTCTGGCGGCATTTCAACACTTTTGGGTCTGAGGTGCTATGTTACCAAGGTAGGGAGCTTCTGGTCTGGTGTCAGATCTACCACCAAAGGCCTCCCACAGAGTAGGTGTCTTAATCCCACGCTTCTTGCTGTGGCGATTGATAGTGTTTTCAATCAATGAGCACCAACATGAATCTAATGGCGTATGCGGATAATGTGGCTATCTGGGTTTCTGGTGAAGACGCTCCTGTGTTGGTCCTGGAGCAGGCAGTTGCAGCGGGTGCTGCACTGCTGGCCACCAGGGACCTCACTCTGTCGACATCCAAAACTGAACTGTTTTTCGCTAAGGGCCACCCATAACAGGTTCACTGATGATGTGGTTCAGGCGTCCAGCATTGTACAGTATTTTGGTTTTTATCTGGACCCTCGGCTGAAGAACGCAACTTGGGTCAGGGAATCTGTCAACAAAATAAGCAACGGATAAATCGATTTCTGGCAATCGTTTGGTTTCTTGTAAGCCAGTGGTCTCACTCTTTACAGATATGTTCAATCCTCGGTACCTTCCTAAACGCCAAACAGAGAGAACCAAACGCACCACTGTTGGTGACAGTTTGGCTCATTCCCTGCTAATTTCCGTGTTGATGCGGCTTGATTGACGTCAACATCGTCAGCGATGAATCTGTTTCGTCAAAACTGTTACGTCGCGGATGCTCAAACCTCCACCCCAGCAAACCACCTCCCTGAGATGGCTCGCAATTTGGCATTGCTCTCGCCTGGTCAAATCTATTAGCCAATCCTGGTCAAATCCATTAGCCAAGTCTGGTCGTGGTGAAGGTATGACGTATTGAAGCCTCTGCTGATCTTGTTGAGCTGTATTGTAGTTTAGGAAGGTACTGAACGGCTTACGCAACATCACTGCGCACGCGCGATGTCAAGTTTGGAGCCAACCTGTCTCTAACAGTGATGCGTTCTGTTCGCTCTGTTCGGTGCTTTAGGAAGGTACTGCCTGTACGGACTTTCACTGGCCGCTGCTGATCTGTTCTGAAAAAGCTATCAGCAGTGAGCAGGTTGTTCTGAACTGTTGTTAACGTTTTGTTACTGGATGTCTACCCTCCACCCCTGTAGCTTCTTTGCATGTTAGGGCAGGCAAACACCCTATTCATATCCGCGTGTGTGGTTACTCGGAATGATCTGTCTTCGAGCGGTAACAGATCATTCATCATTGTATGACTCTGGGTCCAGGTACTGACCCTTAGGGTAGAATCATTTGCTATTATATGACTCTGGGACCAGGTGCACGTCAGCTAGGATGCCTTTGAAAACTGACCTAAGTGACTCAGGTTGCGAAGAAACATGCTGTTGCATATACTAATTGTGTAGGTCGTGCGAGATATCGCGTCATAATCCCCTGATCTAGCTTAATCTTAGACGATTGCCTGTACATATGGCATTCAAATTACGCTCCCGGCAGTAACCTAAACAACCGAACCAACCATGGTCGCCGAGCTTGGTTCCTGAGGGTAACTGGGGGCTAACACTGCAAACGAATCGGCTGTCGACCAATCTGAATCGAGAAAGAAACAAGGGGGGAGGGCATTGGATTTATTTGCATTAATTCGCTGTGTCATGTGGAAGAGTTTATGTTGCGTTCAGAGCAGGGTGGAAGAAGGTTCGGTGTTATAATTCTATAAATAAGCTTCAGGAATTAGTCATTAAAGCTTCAACATATCTTAACAGCAAAATAATACTGTTTGTAGTTTATTGCTGTCACGAGACAATCGTTCTAGTGACGATTTTGGGTTAAAAATGCTACCAATTCGTGACGTGTAGAGGCAACGAGAGTGACATTTGCTTGAGCCAACCAGGTTACTTTTCAAAGGCACCCCTAATTGGCAATCCGTGTCGGAAAGCAACCCTGCTCTTGGTTAACAGTCTAGCTGATGTGCCTAACTTATACAGGAATTGGATTCATGACCCCTGGTTATGGTGTGCTTCTTTCAATGATCTTGGCGTTGTTGGCGATGAAGATGTGAACAGGATGGATGGGGACATCCATTGTGACACGTCCTTCTCCAGGTGTAGGTGGGGTTGATATTTTCATGGAAAAGTTTCGTGTGGAGTTTAGTTACGGGGTGTGCTGTTTCTTCCCTCTATTTTCGTGGGGGAACTCACAGCCATTTGTTTCGCTCTAGATGTGGGTTTGGACCTCTGTCTGTGCATTCTTCGGGTTCTGTTGGACTCGGCTTCTTGTGTCGGATTTGCAAAGCACTCTTTGTCCTGGTTGGAAGCTGGCCATCCCATAATAGATGAAATCAGCTAGAAATTGTTTGGTGCTCTTCTATCAAGCGTAGTCGTCAGGCTTCAGTGGGTGAGGGGTAATGTTGACAATTTTGGAAATGAAGTGGCCGACGGTATGGTTTGTGCTGGTAGCGGTAGGACTCCGAAGTTCAATACTGGCGGCTGTTGCTCCGCGGTATCTCCGCCCCATTCTGGTTATTGGGGCTGTCTCATCCTGACAATTAGAGTGGGATGGGGCTCAGACTAGGAGGAGCTTTTATTTTTTTCATCTGATGGTCTTGGAGCCGTTGCTGCAGGGCAGGATGACGCAAGTACTTTATCCAGGCAGTATGAGTTTGAGGCACCGGGAAGGAAACCGTGAAACACTTCTTGCTGAACTGCCCCTTGTGGATTTCTTGTAGGAGCAACATCAGGTGCAACATCAGGTGGGTGTGAGACTTGGAATCGTTTTCCCTGATACGAAATTTTGGAAATGCATAAGGGCATCGAAGACTGCTTTGAGTTGCAGAACGTTTATGTGGTCCAATTCTTCTTTTGTCTAAAGTCTTGAGGCTTTGTGGCCTCCGATGTGGGCTCAACAGCTCTCCATTGATGCAACCATTAGAAGAAATAAATCTGGATGAGGTTCATGAAGTGGAACTGTTAGAGATAGGACTTGTACATCCGATCAGTATAGAAGTGTTACGAGAGGACAACTTTCATCTACGGTGTGTGTGGATTTTCCTGAGTATTGGGGGTGGGGTTTGAGTGTTGGCTCATTCCCCAAGTGTCTATTCGATAATGATGGAAAGGTTGGGTGATCCATCTTCCGTAAGGAACCAGGTTTGCCATGGAGTCCAGTTTCCCAATGAGGATGGTTAATTCTACTAATTTGTAGTACTTTTGGCTCAAAAAATCCTGGACTGTTGTTAAGACGTCTTCAATGCAGTCCAGTGTGGAAATCACTATTGCAGATGATAGGTTGAAAAGAACTCCTAGGAAAAGGAAAGATTGAGCTGTTTTTTTCTTGCTGTTCAATCTTGCTTTTCTGAGATCTATTCCAAAGCCTAGGTGGTGAAGTAGGTCCTAGGTGTTCTGTAGATCTTGCACTAGCTGCTTTGGGTCGTGATTTTTTAGAAGCCAGTCGTCTAGGTATGTGTGCGATTGGACTTGAAGCTGATTAAGGTGTGCTAATACTGGTTTTAGGATGGACACGAAGACTCTTGGAGCTGCGTTGAGACCAAATGGTAAGAGTCTGGAATTCGTATACTTTTCTCAGTTGTAAATGAAGCGGAAAAGGTGTCGTCTTGAACGGTGGAGGGCTACGTGAAGGTACGCATACACGAGGTCTATAGAGCCTGTCAAATCTTTCCTTTTGAGGGATTGTCTGATGGAGTCCAGTGTTTCCATTTAGAAGTGGGTGTTCGTTATTTTCAGGTTGAGAGGCTTTAGGTCGAAAATCAGTTTCTCTCCTCCGAATTTTGTTGGCCTAAGAAAGCTTGAGCTGTAAAAGCCCGGGGGCAAAATGTCTTTGCTTTCTGCGATGGCTTCTTTCCTTAACAGTTCGGTTATGTGAAAGAAACACTGAAGGTGGTGTTGCAAATCCCAAGGTAGTGGAGATATCAGTGCTGGTTAATTTTGAATATGACGGTTTGAAGCCCAGGCTGTTTGTTGAGTGGACCCAAGGGTTTCCTGTTATTTCTTTCCAAAGTGGTAGGACAATGTCTAAATCGGTATCCTACTGGAGATGTGTGTCGCCATTTGACTCCTGACACTGCCTTGATCTGGGTTTTCTTCTTAAACCAGAAGAGGCATAACGTCTTCTTGGTACGGTGTGAAGCAGTGGTTTTTGCCGCCTCCTTTTCCCTGAAAAGAGGATTTCCCACGAAGGACTGCTGGTTGTTGTTTCGGTTCAGGTTGAAACCATCCTGAAAGGATTAGCTCCTTGGTTTGCTCCAGTCATTCTTGAAAACTTGCTTGGAGAAGGGCTTGAATGGTTGTTTGTCAACACGCTCGGACGGTTGTCTTTTTTTTTTTTATCTTTCGGCTTCTGAGCAACGTCTAAAAGAGGGGCCAGCTTGGGGATTAGTACTCTGAACAAACGTTTCGGTATTTGATGGGTTGGTTACAAAGGCGGTACCTTCCTAAACGACCAAACAGAGCGAACCAAACGCACCACTGTTGGTGACAGTTTGGTACATTCCCTGCTACTATCCGTGTTGATGCGGCTTGATTGACGTCATCACCGGCAGCGATGAATCTGTTGCGTCAAAACTGTTAGCTCGCGCATGCTCAAACCTCCACCCCAGCAAACCACCTCCCTGAGATGGTTCGCAATTTGGCATTACTCTCGCCTGGTTACATCTATTAGCCAATCCTGGTCAACTCCATTAGCTAGGTCTGGTCGCGGTGAAGGTATGACGTATAAAACGCTGCTGAGTTCGTCGAGCTGTATTGTAATTTAGGAAGGTACTGAACGGCTGACGCAACATCACTGCGCACGCGCTACATCGAGTTTGGGGCCAAACTGTCTGTAACAGTGGTGCGTTCTGTTCGCTTTGTTCGGTGCTTTAGGAAGGTACTGAGGTATTGCTTTGTGTAATCATTCGGATTGGGTGCTGATTGAAAGGCTAAGTCCCGTAAGAGAAGTTTTAGTTGAAGGTTTTTGCTGCTTGAGTTGTAATCCAATTCAAGCAGTGAAAAGTAGTAAAGCAGGCCTTCTTGAAAGCTTCATTGATGGGTTACACCAAACGTTTGGCTTAGAGTGGGTCCATTTCGGTTGAGAGCTTATTGCAAAGATCATTGGCACCAATGTTAAGGACATCGGCTTGCGATCTAGCTCTAAGCACCTAGCATTAGTATTTAGTCGGTCCTTGAGGAGGGATGATTGCACTTTTCTTGGGATTTGCATGTTTATTCCAAAATCTAGTTTTGCTTCGGACGTAAAGAACTCAGATTGCGTGTATGTGTGAAAGTATCTGGGGTTGGCCGCACTGTCACACAGTGGCTAGAAAAAGAACATTTTGCCGGCCCTCAGCTCAGCCAGCTAAAAATGGTTCCTTTTTTGCCTAAAACATAATTAACTTGATATTTTGCATTACATTGTCCTCAATGGAATGTCTCCCTGGAGCTTTTTCGGTTGCATGTTCCCACTGCGCCTGCACGACGCAGTCCTCTCTATAAAAGCAGGAGCATGGCTGTTTACGGCATTCATTTTCCTCTCAATCTGTCAGGTGGTGACTCGAGAGGGGAGGCAGGGCGGGCCTTTGGTTAAGTATGTTTAGGCAAAAAAAAAAACATTTTTAACCGGCCAGACTGAGGGCCGGCAAAATGTTCTTTCTTATTTGCCAAACATATAAACCTGATAATTTTGCGTTATCAGCTGACCTCGTCAAAACGTGGTGGCGGGGACCGATCTGACGGGGCACCCCGGGTTGCAAGCAGGCGTTCGCCCAAAGTTTTTATTAATGTAAAAATGTGCACTTTATTCATAACACGGTGATGAAACAGGAATTTGGACCTCTTTTTGTAGGGTTTGGTGACCCTGAAAAGGACCGTTGTTTTTATGAGGGTTCTTGCTTCCTTCCTTCTATGGTTGGCTTGTTTATATCTTGGGATGGCTTGCTTCTGCTTCGTTCTGTATGTGCTTAAGGGGGCTTGATCACAGTTCTGGCTGAGACGATTGGTCCCAGCCGGTGTAGTCACTTTTCTTCTCTTGACGTGTTCCTCAGGTAGTGGGAGGTGAATGTCGTTGAGTGGCGCCAGGAAGCTGCCTGTAGGATCTCTTCTATTGGAATAGCGTTGTGATGTGCCCATGATATTGAAATCGCTCCGACTTCGTGTGCTGTTGCTCTTTCCCTGCTCAGGTTGGCTTTGTCGTAGGTTTCTTTATCCAACGGGAGATCATTGCAGCGAAGTTTCTCCTGTTTGAAGGTCTACAGGCAGGAAGAGTTGGTTTCTACCTCTATGGATGTCCTCGTGTTGGGTTCTGGTGAGATAGAAGCGGAGTGCTCGGACGGGGCATAGCAGGCATTCAGGTTTGTCTCCTGTTAAATTGGAGAGGGCTGGAAATGTGATGGGTTTTGGTGGTTCGGATGACTTCTGTGTTTTGGAACGAAATCCTGCTCTCGAGTGAAGTGTTACTGACAAAAAGTTTGGGCCGAAAATGCAGTAGGCTGGGTCCGCTGATAGGGCTTGGATTTCAGAACAGCGGGCGCTTGCTGCGAGTGTTACGAGGAAGATAGTTTTCCTGGTTAGAAGGTGAAGGGAACTGTCTTGCGTCGGTTCATAGGGAGCTTCTATTAGGTATTGTAGGACGATTGACAAGTCCCAGTCTGTAATGAGTCTTCTCGTTGTGGGCTTCTTTCGAAGGAGCGGAGGAGTGCTAAAATTCGGTAGTCATCGAGAAGTTTGGTTTTGTCTGCTGCCTTAAAGACCGAGTTTAGGGCTGAGCGGTAGACAAGAATTGTAGAGCCTTTGAGCTTGTTGATGTCGAATAGGTCAGTGAAGAATATCAATTCAGGTCGAGAGGGGTCGATTCGATTAATTTCCCTTGCGAAGCACCAATGAAACCATTTGGCCCAGTGGCTAGAATTCATTTTGTTTGTTGAGTCTCTGGTGGCTTTTAAGGCGATTCGGATGGCATCCTTTTGATGATTCCAGCCTTTTTGAGGAGTTTGATGATAGTGGCCACGCGTGAAGGTTTAAGTTTGATAGGTTTGGGTGGAGTTTTGAGCCCTTTTGTTGAGACAGAAGATCTGAAAGAAGAGGGAGGCTTCTTGGGATGTCGTCTAGTAGAGACAGGTGTGGGAACCATGGTGCCGACGGCCAGAAGGGGGCTATGAGGAGGAAGAGGCTTTGGCTCTCTTCGGCTTTTTGCAGTACTTGTGGAAGGAGTTTGAAAGGTGGGAACAGGTATGCGTAAAGGTTGTGCCATGGGTACGTCAGGGCGTCGACTGCCATTGCTTGTTCGTCCGGGATCGGGCTGATGTAATGGGGAAGTCTGGCATTGCGCCTCGTGGCGAATAGGTCTAACATTGGTGTTCCCCATGTCATGAGATACGCGCAGATGGATTTCTTGAGGCACCATTCTCCCATTGGAGGTGTTAGGCGAGAAAGGGAGTCTGCAATTACGTTCCTGTTCACTGGAATGTGAGTGGGAAGTAGTGTTATGTTGTTTGAGATACAGAGGTTGGGATCTCTGAGGTAGGTTGTGGAGCAGTCTGGACTTGGTTCCACCTTCTTTCCTTATGTAAACCAGAGCTGTGGTGTCGTCGGCTTGTACTTGGATTACTTGGTATCTGATGTGTGGTAGGAAGTGATGCAAGGCCAGATGAATCGCACGAAGTTCTAGGAAGTTGATGTGACGTGATTTGTCTTCCTGCCTAGTGCCTGAATTTCTAGGTTGTTCAGGTGGGCTCCCCAGCTGTGATTCGAGGCGTTGGTGAAGACGAGTTGATGGAGAGGGGGGGGGGAGGGGTTCGTGAAGTGGTACTGTCTTGGTTAGGTTCGTGGCATCCGTCCACCAAAGGAGGCTTTCTTGGGGAAAGTCTTCGTGAAAAGGGAGTTGTTGATGTGGGTTGAGTTGAGAGTTTGACCAGTTGTCGATCCGGTGGTGGTGAAAGGGTCTTACCATCCAGCAGCAATAAGGTATTAGGTTTGCCATCGAGTCCATCTTCCCGATAAGGGAGTTTAGTTCTCGGAGGGAGGTCTGTAGGTTTTGAAATTGGCGTATGTGGCGTAGGTCTTGGACTCTTTCGAGTGATGGTGAGATTGTGGCTGAAGAAAGATTGAATGAGGCACCTAGAAACGTGAAGGCCTGCTCCGGAGTGCGGCGTGACTTGGATTGGTTTACGCCGAACCCCAGCTGGTTTAGAAGGTGGATCGTGTGGTCCCTGTTTTATTCGAAACGGAGGGAGTTTGGTTGTGGAGGGCCCAGTCTTCGAGGTATGCGCTCGCCTGGATTCGATTTTGGTGTAGGTGGGCGAGAATTGGTTTCAGAACCAAGGTGAAAATTCTTAGTGCTGCGTTCATCTCGAAAGGCAGACAGCGGAATTCGAAGACTTGGCCGTCGTAGATGAACCGGAAAAATTTCGTTGAGGATGGGTGAAGTGGTATGTGAAGGTACGCATCCACCAGGTCTATGGAAATTGTCCAGTCGTTTTGTTTGAAGGATTGACGGATGGTTTCCAACGTTTCCATTTTGAAGTGAGGGTTGTTGATGTTCATGTTTAGAGGTTTCATGTTCGCCTAAGCCTCCCGATTTCTTCGGTCGGGTGAAGATGGTGCTGTAAAACCTCGGCCCTGGGTTGTGGCGTTTGATGATTGCTTGTTTTGCAATCGAAAGGGATTCTGTCGAAAGGGATTCTCAGTCGAAAGGGATTCTGAAACAAGTGAAGTGATGTTTTTCGGAGGGGTGTTCGCAAGAGGTGGATCCGACAGGAACGTGGGGCGAAAGGCCTTCTTGATTATTGATAGGACTTCGGTGTTGCGGGTTAACCGAAGTTGGGTAGAAGTGGCGGAGTTTTGTCCGAACGGGAAGCAGGAGAGCCGGGGGCAGTCATTGTTTACGGTGGGAGCTGCAGCCACCGGGCAATGAGTAGCGACTGCGGTAGTCGGGGATTGCGGCAGATTTTTGGTTGCTCCGTTGATTGGGACACGTGACTGCTGTTCAGGCCAAAAGGGCTGGTTCTTGTGATTGTTTGAGTTGTCGTTCCGTGAAGACTTTGTGGAAGTTGATGGTTTGTTGCAATCTTCGGATGGGGACCGAGGGTTTTGGTGTGTTTGTCTTGAATGGACGAAAGGATGATTTTTCTTGACAAAAGGGTTTGGGCTTACGAGAGATGTCAAGGTGAGGTGCCAGAATCGGGATCAATCTGCGGATGAGTGCATCAGACTCATGAAGCGGTTGATTCCGAAGCCGATGTCTTGTTGATTCGTTGAGGTTGTTGGCGGATTTGAGGGCTGCTTCTCTTAAAAGTAGCGTGTTAGTGAACAAATCGCGTGTTGGCCAGTTTAGGGAATGGTAGGTGGCAAAGCTCGCTTTTTGAAAAAGTTGTGTGATAAGGGACGAAAGGTTGCGAATTTCTTTGGGGCTGACGTCGGCCGGGAGTTTCTCGCATAGTGCGTTGACTGCCGTGTTCAGCACGTCGGCTTGCAACGCAGCGCGTAAGCTCATGCGTAAGCATTTGTCGTTATCGTATAAAACGAAGGAGGGGACCTCGACTCGTTTGGGGATGGTGAAGGAGGTTCCGAAATCCAGTTTAACTTCACAGCAGAGAAACTTGCATTCTAGGTAAATGTCAAAGTTTCTTGAGTTGGTGACGCCATCGCCGAAAGGGTGGAAAAAGCTTGATTCACGGCCGGGCCAGGGGGCTGGGGTTCCATGTCCAGTTGTAAGGGCTCACCCTTGCCCAAAAGAGAGCCGCCGTTCCTGAGTAGACAAGTGAGTAATGTTATTGATTGGCCTAGAAGGCTGCAGGGCTTGGCGTCTTTGTCGCGAAGGGCAAATCCAAAGCCAGTTTTGAGTCCTCTGTTAATAACAGGGGCGTCGGCGGACTGGGACGGTTAATTGTACAAAATATAGTCCGAGACTGTCTCTTCTACTGTTTTGAGTAGTGACGCAAGGGGAATGGTTGGGTCGTTGGTGTTGTCGTCCGTAAACTGAATGTGTTTGGCAGCAGGCATAAGAGTGGGCGGCGCGTTGATCGTGGCAGAAAGGGTGGAGTGTCTGGGTTTCTTGGCTGCGGGCGTAATGACGGGGGAGTGGCGCTTACAGCTGTCATGGCTTACGGCTGATGCCACCCATTCTTGCGTGTCGGCCCGGCGCGGACGAAGTGAAAGATGGCAGCGGCTTCGGGGTCATCCTTGCGTAATGACGAAAGACAGAGTCGACGAGGTTGTGAGCTTCAATGCAGGTTACACCATGATCCCTACAAGATGATTTGGACGAAGGTCGAGAGGTGAATTAGTGGCCGAAAGGCTGATCTGTGTGGATGATGCTTGTTGGAGCTTCCGTTTAGCTTCACGGAAGAATGCTTTGGCTTAACGTAAGTCCTCTTCCAAGGCTGTAAGATCGGGAGGAGGCCGGGTACACTGGCCGTCTTGAAGCGGAGAATCATCTTCGTCGTTGGCGACATGGGCTTCCCAGTCTAAGCCGGTCGCCCAGCTGCCGTCGCGGACGGGTGGCGGGGGAGCAGGTAAGAGCACAGCATCCGAAGCCAGAGCGATGGGCGTAAGGACGGCATGAGCCGAGTTGTCTTCGGCGGTGGCCATATGAAGCCGGTGGGCGAAAGGACGGAATTCATATTCCTGGGCGAAAGGCGGGAGACGAAGAGCGAGGTGACGCGTAGGAACCTCTGGAGGAAAATGAATAGCCGGAAGCAGCCATGCTCCCGCTTTTATAGAGGAGGACTGCGTTGTGCAGGCGCAGTGGGAACATGCAAGCAGGCGGCTACACGCAACCGAAAAACCTCCAGGGAGACATTCCACTGAGGACAATTTAATGCAAAATTGTCAGGTTGGCAAATAAGAAGCCAAAATTCTTTTCCAGGGCGAGGTGGAGGGGGATCTTTGTCGAGGAGTTATAAAAGGTTCTCTTTTCCTTCTTTGAAGACCTCCATTACGAAGCAAAGTTGTTAGACGCGTAGTGGATCAAACCTAGACAGAACGCTGTTTAGGAATACGGTCTCGGAACCAAAACTGAAACACGTTTGGAGTACTCTGTTCTTTAAAGGAAGGTCTTCCATTGTGAGTTTGTACAGTTAACAGCTGGGAACGACATCCTCCACAATTTTTAAAAGTTCGGATAGAGGAATACCAGTCAGGTCGACGATACCATGAGTTGTAGACCCGTCGTCAAAATGGGCTCGTCTCGAGGCTTCGTCTGATTCAGAGAGGCATCTTAAATCATGGGATGAATCCCCATAATTTTCTCCTAAATGTTTTCTTCCACTGCAAGTTTTTCCACCGATTTCTGTGTTGATAGTTTTCCACATTTCATGCCTTCTTTTTCATCTTTTTCATCCTCGTTTTCACGTCCATCGTCTTTGTTCTTTAGTCTTCTCTTCATTTTTTTGCCTTTCACACATTTGCCCTCTTCCGCTCCTTCGCCTGCATTTGTGCGTTTGTCATTGTCGTGTCTCGCCACCCATCTGGAAGAGGAAGACCATTAAATAATTGGTGAAAATTGGAAGATCGGCTCGATGGCCGAGAACGGCGGTCATCACTTGGAGAGCCTAGCTGGTAAGAAGTTACCTTAAACTTTTTGCATGGACTGTAGGGTCAACATTTTTTTCCCCTCAAAGAAAAGTCTTTTGGGCGAGTTGCAGTCTTGGTTAATCCATTTGCGGACGAAAGTAAAGCTGCCAACAAGAGTCGCCGCGATGACCCATTCTCCACTGAACAAGTCAGAAAGCAGATAACATTCTGGATTAGGAACTGGAGGTTTGTGATTATCCTTGGCCCAATCAAAACTATCGTTGATTTCTTCTTTGGAAAGTGTTTCTACCATGGCAACAACAGGGTACGAGTTCGTTTTCAAATCCAAATTGTCCGAAGTGCAGCTTCCATTCTCCGCTTCTCCCTATCTTCTAAAACTGCAATTCACTCCAAAGCCAAAAGTTTGCAGCAAGATATTTTTATTTACATAAAAGTTGCATTATGTTGTACCACATAAAATAATTATTTAAAATTGTTAAGAATAATGGAAAATACTTACTTACTTTTTACGTTTTTTACGAGAATTTGTTAAAAACAAATTCGGACTTACCACGAGGGTGTCACCAAAGCGTATGCCTCTGCAGTGTGAAGCTATTGTATTTCCTCGAGTTAATCAGCATGCACCTTTTTAATTTTCGAAAATGACAAACATCTCACTCCAGTGAGTAATAAATAATGTGTTGCTTATACTAGCAGCTGGTAAGGTTCTGTCACTGCACAATGGCATCTGGTGGCAAGAAATAGCACATACACAGGAAATCCCAAATCATTTCTTAATGCTGTATGCATAGTTTACGTACAGCATTAAGTACAGTTCTTTTGTATTTACAAGTTCAGCCCATTATTTTAACGTGCAATTGTAGATAAAATTGGTAGCAAAATTTGTAAAATCATTCAACAAAAAAGAATGCGAAACTCACTGTAATACTGCTACTCTTCCCACTACTCCTCTTCTCAATGACTACAACAAGTTACTGAAATAAGTCTACTGGTATTAAGTAACTTTATGTGGATACTAAATCCTTTAACCTTTGCTGTGTAAGAACTACCTTAATCTTGAACTGATCACCACTGACGAGAATAAAATTTGATCACTGAAGTATGTGTGACCTAAAAATCGTAATGAAGCATCTCTAAACCATTACTTACTAGTTACTGCCGATGCTGTTGAGCTGAACTTGATACATGAGCGGGGCTAGACTGAAAGTTTGAGCAAAGTTTCCAATTTAATGGATGTGCATTTTAATGACAACCCAAGTAAGCGCAGCAGTAAATGCATTAAGCTTGGTTTTACCGTAAATCGCCCATTAACAGCCCTGGCAAAGCTATGGCCCACTCCCCTAAAATGCTTTAAGGTAGATATTGTGAAATTACCTAGTTACAGCCTCTCAACTACCGTCAACTACGTTATTTCACAATTCTGACCTAAACGTGTTGTACATCGTAATTCTTTTGTTAGAAATTGACTAGAACAAACTTTATACATCCAAGGAAATCAATGTTTTTCTGTGCCAAAATTAACTAAAAGCTTCAAACCTAAAACAAAATAAATATTAAAACTAGTATCCTAATAAACTTATATTCCTGAACAAATGAGAATAAAGGCATTAGGTTAGTGCTAGACAGAACCCAGATCACGTACATGCATGATCGCATAAACGCTGAATGTTTCACAATGGATTGTTTGGCCTAAACACCCTCCCTGGACATAAGATTTGAAAAATAAATTATCAATTTGTTACGACCCACCCCTTTTTTTAATTCGACGTGTCACACTTCGAATTAATGTGGCTGTGGCCAAAAAACGGGGGTAGCCGATTTACGTCAGCGATATCTCCTCAAAAACCAAACCCATTTGTTCAATTCTGATCCGACGAAATTCAAGTATGCGGGTGGGTGAGTTGCAGTGCGCCAGTACACAAGGTATTATGCTGTAGTTAATTTAGTTAGGCCGGTTTTAGTTCGCCAACCTCTAAACAGGTCTCTGAGCGAAAAACCGTCGTCAAATAGTACACGATCAGTGGCTGACGTCAGCGCTTCCTCAGCGTAAAGGTGTGCGTCCAACGCCCATCATATGAAAAATTGCAGCGTGTAATTGCGCATTTCGGCAAGTCAGCTCTTCAACATTGCGGTCGGTTAGAGGCTATCGTGTACGTCGAGAAGGCTCATCTCGTATGGCGCAGAACAACACAAAGTGAGTCATCACTTACCTTTGCGGTGATCTAGATGGTACACCAAATTTCTATGATTGAATCTGGACGGTACAATGAATGCGATGCTCGTATAAGACCTTTGCTGTTAATTACTGCGCCATCCTCACTGCTTTTCAGGTGCGATATATTACAGTATTTTATTACGCGTATTTGTGGTGTTGTTTCCTATTGAACGAGTGAGCAAAGCGAATGAGGTCCTGTTTTCACAGTGGCGGGCTGGCCAGAGGGAGGGAAGGGCGGGATATTCCTAATAGCCTCTGACTTTCAGATTTTTTTAAAAATCCGTAACAGGAAGACTCACGTAAGTTTTATTGGTTCGACATTAGTTTTAACCAGATTTAAAATTACAAATAATAATAATAAAAAATTATAAAACGCTAGTAAAATAAGTACTTTGTATTGAGTAGCCTAACAAAAATTGGCCACATGAAATTGCAGTGTTATATTCAATGTGGACTTTGTCACAATTTTCGTGTGAATATTTTAACTTTTGTTAATACACCTAAAAAGTGTAAATGAAAGTAGTCAACCTGACGTACCCTCAGCGCAATACGATTTCTCCTACTCCCCCCGCCCCCACCAAATTACCTGCTGAATGTATGAAACATGGTGTTCAAAGATTTAAAAAATGTAAAAGTCTGATGAACAAGAACAACGGGTACGGGAAACTGTACAACAACGAAGCTTTCAGTTTGTTTTTTTGTAAGAATACCAATATCAGCGTCCAATGAAAACTTATCTGGTCAGTGATTGCATCGTCGCACACAAGATTCTGGCTCATTTGCCGTATCGTAGTAGCAAAAGTTACGAGACAATTTTTTTTTAATATAATGTGCAATATAGTAGATATTCTTCAGTACACTATCCATTCAGATTTTTTAATAGTGTCCTGTTGGTATGTCTGCCGTTCCAACTTCATACGTCAATTACAGATTTTTTGTATTCTACCATACGACACGTCGAATTACTAATGCAGTGTTAATGCATCTTGTTTTTTATCTAATTAATTGAACAGCCCATGGGTGTTTAATAGAAGATTTATGGTAATTTAATCTTGGTAAGGCAGACCAAACAGTCGCTCTAAATTTAAAACGTTCAGAGTCTTACTGTGATATGTGGTAGCCATCGGACAAACGAAGCAAACTAACGCGAAAATTTAAAAATCAAAGGTATATCACTACCTTGGAGAATTTACGATAGTCCATTACTGCTGGAGATGTATATTCACAACCGACTATCTTCTTCAGGCAATGTACACTTTTTTCCTGTCTCCTCCTATGTGTGTTGCACGAAGAAGTCAGCCGGCTGTGAAAATACATCTCCAGCAGTTATAGGTTTATCGAAAATTTGCCAAGATACCTTTGTTTTTGAAATTTTTACGCAAGTTTGCTTCGTTTTTACGATCGTTGTAAATGCAAATATTACACTTAAGACCCGGTGATGCTCCCCCCAACCCTTGGTTTACTGCTGGCATCTATGTTATGTCAATAGCAGACAGTCGCACGCTATGAATGACACTGTCGGCAGACGTAACAGTGAAAATGAAAAGAATGTTTAATAAATCAACTGGAACTCGCACCAAGAACCTAGTCAGCTGTGTGCTACCTACTTAGCATCTGGAGGAACCAGATACCTAGCTGGTTTCAAATACGATATGGGCTCTCAAGACATTGTTCAACCATTCTCAGTGATGGCAGATGAGAGTTAACACAACACATACAAAGGAACCCACTAAGCACCTGGAGGAGCCAGACACCTGGCTGGTGTCAAATTCTATCTGGCCCAGACATTGTTCTTGCAACCATTCTCAGTTATGGCAGAGGAGAGTAACACGACACATACAAAGGAACCATTGAGAATGGTTAAACCGTCTTTGCCCCGCTGAAGATCAGAACTGAGAAGCTGCCTCAGAAGTAGTGGTTAGCACATCAAATTTAATAGAAATCTACTGGGTTGAGCCCCAGTGGGAACTCAACATTTCATTCTCAGAATTAAACGTACAACAAAGCTTGTAGTAAAGCCAAACTGTGTGAAGCTGAATTTAACCCCATCGTCATGCAGTTAGCGCTGAGCTGTTTGTGCGTTATTTACCAGTGTTACACTTAAAAAAAAATTGTAAACTAATTGTGTACAAAAATCAAATTTAATCTGTCCATACCACAGTTAAGTGTTTCAATATTACAACAGCTTCAAAAATGCCATGAGCACTCGGTTAACAGGAAACCTTTAAGTTATAGAATCTGATGGACTAGTTTCAAGTGCAGAAATCTAGTGTCACTGAATTGTAACAAGATAAAACAGTCATTTGTATGGCGTTATGAAAGGTATATTGTGAGACCAGTGGCAGAATGCTTCTTCCGTAGAAGTACTCGCGTGTCTTAACAAAGTGTCTCAATACCAGTCACGCTTACAGTCACCATTTAAATTTATTGCTGCTGGCAGTATAAAGAATTATTAACCTCCTATGCACAGGTTTCACATACATGTTTTTTTTTTTTTTAATCTGCTAACGCTCGGTTTGTATTAAGTAGCATTTTACTACTGTGAGATTGCAAAAAGGGTATAAGACAGAAAACCAAAATTAATAAGTTTAGGATTCCACCACCTAATGTCCTAAGCAATCCAAGCCACGCCACGCCTACAATGCGAGTACATTTTCCTTAACAGTGCAGGTACACACCTCTCGAGTAGCGTGCCGTCTATGGTCCTAGTAATAGAAACAAGCAATTTCAAAGCATCTTCAATTCTTCAAGACACATTATAAAATAAGCCCAAGTCATTTTGCCTAAGACAACATCAAGGTGTGAACCATCAAAAAACTAACCTTACCAAGTTGCTTCATCCTCAATACGATTTGTTTGCCATGCACATGGCATTGTTTGTACTACTAGTATTCTTACACTATACAAAATAGTTGACAGCAATAATTATTCCTAACTTTACAATGGAATAAGATGAAAGTTTTAGAAGCTCTTTGTACATAACGCAGTAGCGACTGAAGACTTCGTAAAAGTCACTACGTTTTGTCAGAAAGAAAAAATATATATAAATTAGTATTTCACTGTGCTTCCCTTTTGATCAGTGCTAGTTGTCTGAACCATTTACTTTTATCCGACATCTCAAGTAGGATTTGCAAAGTTGATGGACAAGGGGGCAACTGATATTTCAGCTAAATACTGCAATGTCATTCTACTCGCAATCTGTACGTTTAACTTTGCTCAAACCGAGTATTCATAACATAATAGAAAGTGAGGTATTACAGCAGATTCTCTAAGCTGATTGTTGCTTTTTAATATTTCAATAGGTGGCACCCATTCACAAACCCAACATATATCCAATGTCGTTTGTAAAAGAACACTGAATATTTATTACACATAGCACCACGTCAATAGGACGTACCCATACAAAATGTATACTTGTTACTAGCAGGTGTGGTGCATGTTACAGTACATTCGTTTTTTTTTTTTGCGGTAAGTTTTGCAGTAGTAAGTTTTGCACTTCTTACAATCCTCAAGTGCAATATGGCAACATAAATGGCAAAGTACTATCTTTCCACCACAAACTAATGCCACAATTTTCCGTGATTTAGTTAACATGCTGCATAATGCTTTTTTTTTCCTTTCACATTCACACTCGAATTAATTGGAGCAAAGTTTTGTCGAAGAAAACTTTTCAACGTACTGGTCACACCGCTTTGAAAATTTGATATTTTGACGCCCACTACCTGGAATGTTTGGCAAACCTTAAGTTCTCATGTGACCATGTGGGTACCATTCCAAAAACAAGGCCTACCAGGGGAATCAGTTACGTGTAGATGATCCTTTGTAAGGGATTTAACTAAGTTTGTACTCTCACTCTCTCTCTCTCTCTCAAACTTAAAGAAAGGCGCCAGCTTTTATTTTCAGTTGTGTGAATAACGCATCTGATTAACCTACTATACAGGACAAAGCTGTCCATGAAAGCATTTAAAATTATTTTACAAAACGCTAGACTCGGTGACATCAAACCCATTTTCAGTTAGATGATCTTTGTCATGAATAAGAAGACAGATCACTTTGGGTTTGTCCTCACTATCCACTACCGACACGGTAAATTTGGACATACCTGTATTTGGACTAATTCTCAGTGCTTGACCCTTCCCCCCTGGGATCGTGCAACCAAGGTCTTCAACAAAATGGCGGACCAGTTCGCGAAGCAATCCCCCGTGACTCACAACCAAAACATTTGCAGTGAGACCAGGGGAAGCATCACATTCATCATTAGAACTATCAATTGAAGCCTTGCGATGAAGCTCGGCTACTGGCCGCCAGGATAGTCTATGGTCAGCAAGTGGAGACAGGGATACATTAGGGCAGTCACCATTCATAGTGTCGTGATAAGCTGTTGTGGAGTGCGGTGTGAAGTTAGCACAACCTGTAAGGTTGAGACTATTGTGACTCTTGACAATAGGCATTACTGGGGTTTCGTGGCTACCATTTTGGATTCGATTCTTCAACTTGTCTTCCCGATGGTTGCTGTCGCCACTCTTTAGACGATGCTGTCGTGAAATGCGTGATGGGACATACACACATAACTGGCCTGAACCTGTTGGCCCACGCCCATTGATGTTGCTAATTTTATTGATCTGGGGACCAAGTGCTTCTAGATGTTTACCTGCCGTTTTCAATAAGCCAGAAAAGTTCTGCATTGTCTCATCGTCACTGCTGCTAAGCTCGGAACGCTCCCGCTTCACTACTGCATTTGTTGAAGTATCGTTAGCCTTCACTGCACAGTCAGTATCCTCCCCATTGCAAGTAAAACTACTCTGACGGCGGCGTTTAATTCCACTCATTACAGCCTGGGCTCCATTAACGCCATCGGTGCTATCTGTTGTTATTCCATTCAAAGGTTCTTTAGCACAGTCCAGCTCTTTCTTTCCATTTTCAGTAGTTTTCAATAAAAGTTGACAAAGTTCCTGAAAGAACAGCACCGCTCTATGTCGAACCTGAAATGAAACAAAGGCAGGCAGTTGTAAAACTAAATTGCGATATCAGTACAAGGCTTACTAGTTTATAACCTTGAAGATTTCCCGGCTAGAAATTTGTTCTCTTGATCGTGCACTAAATTGGTCCAATCACAACTGACTTACGGTGATAACACTTCAGTAGTTGTCGAAAGCTATTGTGGTGTTCCACTGTAAGTCGATGTTCATTGGCTAAATTTAAAACTAAATCAGTTAAAGAGAATATTCTATAGCTTTCATCACAGGGGCTCGTCGTCGCTCAAGCACCGTATGGATACAGTGCATACATATGTGTATATAAGAACATACAAAGTTAATTGTTTGGTTTACAGGTGCATGGGGCTGCCTTGAATTATTGCCGGTCAAATGTTTTATCTCACCCGCTAAAAAACATACTTTCACCAAATTTCGACCGTTTTTGACATTCCAGTATACCATTTTCACTGGCTCGAAACAAGCTTTTCAATAGTTTAAATTTCAAACCTGTAGCTCAAACTACTAAGAAGTTATTTGGCAAAAAGCCCATTTTGCCAGCCCCCAGCCAGGCCGGCTAAAAATGGTTTCTTTTGCCAAAAACATACTTAACCTGATAATTTTAGCATTAAATTGTCCTCAATGGAATGTTTCCCTGGAAGTTTCTTAGCTGCGCGTAACCGCCTGCTTGCAAGCCCCACTGCGCATGTGCGGCGCAGTCCTCCTCTATGAAAGCGAGAGCGTGAATGCTTTCGTGTTTTATTTTCCTCTCAATGTGTCAGGCGGTGACTGGAGAAGGGAGACAGGACGGGATAAAGTTTAGTATGTTTTCGGCAAAAGAAACCATTTTTAGCTGGCCTGGTTAGGAGCCAGCAAAATGGGCTTTCTTATTGCCGAAACATCTTAACCTGATAATTTTAGCATTATCAGAAGACTTTGTCAAAGACAGATAGCGGGCATCGTCCAGGCCCCCCCAACAAATTTACCAAAATTTCGCGCTTTATTCAGAACAAGGTGATGAAAACAGGAAATTGGTCTCTTCGTGGTTTTTGTGATCCCGAATTGGGCCGTTGGTTTTAAGAAGGGTCTTGCTTCCTTCTCTGGATGGCTTGCTTCTGCTTCATTCCGAGTGCTTAAGGGGGCTTGACCACAGTCCTGGCTGTGACAATTAGTCCCAGCCGGTGTAGATCCTTTTCTTCTCTTGGCATGTCCCTCAGGATGTGCGAGGTGAAGACCGATGGGTTGTTCCACGATGCTGCAAGGATTTCTTCAATCGGGAAGGCGTTGTGGTGGGCCCACGATGTGGAGATTGATCTTACTTTGTGTGCCTTCACTCTTAGGTTATTGCTTGTGTTGCCATGTTTTAAGCTTCTTCGTTGGTCTTTTAAATCCAGCGTGGCATCTAGTGGTGTCGGGCGGACTGGTCCGCAGGCGGCGAGGTCAAGAGCGGAGGCCTAACGGTAGTCAAGGACGAAGTGAGTAAGAGAACGAGGGAGCACTGTGGACGAAGCGGGAGCTTCAGAAGCAGCGGCTATCTTCGGCGTTGAATCCAAATTCCGTACGACAGACGGGGAACCACAGAGCGAGGTGGCGTGGAGACACCTCTGGAGGAAAATGAATGCCGAAAGCGTCTCCGCTCCCGCTTTTAGAGGACCGCGCCACGCATGCGTGGTGGGATATGCAAGCAGGCGACTGCGCACCGGAAGAAACCTCCAGGGGAACAACACATTCGAGGAATGTAAGGCCATGCAAAGTTAATTGTTTGGTTTACAGGCGCGTGCGGGTGCCTTAAATTATCGCGGGGGTACAAATTTTTTTATCTCAATCTTGGTCCACCCGCTAAAATTCATGTTTTCGCCAGATTTTGACCGTTTTTGACATTACAATATACCATTTTAACCGGCTCGAAACAAGCTTTTCAATGGTGTTAATTTCAAGCCTCTAACTCAAACCACTAAGAAGTTATTTAGCAAAAACTAAAATACTTTTAATACTTAACAACATAAATACCATATTAGCAGAATGTTATATTTTTTAGGCTGCCTGCATACTCTTTTAGCGGGGAGCTAGGTACAAGACAAAGAAATATGGTCAGTTAAATAAAATAAAAAATAAAATAAAATACCTGGGTTGCCTGGTGCTTCAATTTTCAACCTTGCCCGTAAACCAAAGAATTTTTTTTGCACGGCCTAATGCAAAATTATCAGGTTAAGATGTTTTGGCAATAAAGAAAGTTAGTTTGTTGTACAATGCCATCGTGGTCATCGTGGCCGAGCGGTGAGAGAGCTCAGCCTGGTTGCTGGTGGTTTGCAGATCTGGTCGAACCCTTGGAAAGGGGATCTTGGCAAAGTCCCAGCCAGGACTGCCGGCCAGGGTAGCGTGAGAGGCTACCATGCTCCTTCAGCGGCTATAGGATGTATTCTGGCTAATTCTGGACAATCTTTCAGCCCTGACGATGATCAGAGGTTTCCCGGATCGAATCCCTGGGCTGGCACCCCCATTTACCAGATATTTCTTCTTCTCTAAAAATCCGGTAATGTTCAAAATTGAGCCGGTTCAGCCATACAAGCATTAATTGCTTCTGCTGACTTAAGGCTCGTCAAAATTTCTTTAAAAAAAAACAAAAAAAACTTACTTGCTGAACTGTTTCTGCACCAGATGGAGTGAAACTTGGCACTAATTGGTTCGCTCGACGGGCTAATCGTTTAAGTTCGTTAAATGTCTTCCCTTCCACTTCTCCAAATTTCTGTTGACATAAAATAAATGCTCTTTTAAATACAGAAACTTATTCCTTGCTGTAAGGGAAATAAAATAATGCACTCTTAAGCCCTTATGATGTAGTTCTGAACATATAAGGCAAACAAAGGAAGCTATTTCTCGAGTCTTTTTCCTTAAAAAAATGAAGCGGGTGGGAGTATTTATTTTTTTAAATTATTTATTCGATCACTGTATACATTTGACATATATTGGAGTAAGGTGGATGGATCGATGGCAAAATTTTGCCGATTGGCCGATGCCGATTTTATGCAATTTTTAAATCTTCTCGAATGGCTGATGCCTATTTTTTTTAACCATTCTTATTAGCTGATGCCAATATTTTGCCGATTTCATTGCTTAACCATTCGACTGATGCTGATGCCAATACCGTATTTTTTTTTAAACTAGCTACTTTACAAATTATTGATATTTGAAAGAATAGCCTACAGAATTAAGGAAAGTTCCATATATCATTACGATCCTAATTTTTTTTTTATTGGGTGGTGAGGGGGGGGGAGGGGTGATTTGGTCATCTTACGTAGACTTGGGTTTAGAATAAAAATAGCCTACATCTGAAGTAGGCACATGTCACAACAGCCTGAGCTTCACCCACTAAAATTAGAACTTCAGTTAGCCACACTGATAACCAGAACTCACTACTTAGCACTCCACTAATGGTGGGTGTGTGTAAACTGACTATTGCTGTTCTGATAGTTATAGTAGCTCCTGTTAGTTTAATTGGGAAGAATTTAAAGAGCACAAATATTTTTTTTTAATGTGGAAAGCTGGGTTACATGGGTCTTTAGAACAGGCAAATACCCCCTGGTGAAAAGCCCCCCGGAAAATATCCCCCCTAAAAAAGTACAAAGACAAAACAAACAATCAGAGCTTCCATGAACAAGTAACTCGATTGAAGGGTGGCATCAAAGTTTTCATCAGCAGTTGGATGTTACCACCCATTTTTTTACATTATATTTGGAACGTATTCAAAAAGAAGAGGTTTATCAACGAGTGTACTGCATTCAAATACTGGCTGGTCGTGCACTGCAGCCTCAGCGGAAAAAGTATGCTGATTTGAATTCTAGAATATTCTCAATAGTGAATGGATACAGTACCAGAACCCCTATGGGGACAATCTTAGGTGTATAGCTCATAACAATAACATCTCATTCTAAGATGAAAAGGTATACCATATAATAATTAATTTTCACTAAGTGTGGTGATTGGGGGGAGGGAGGGGGAGATCGGTTATTTTTTTTCCCAACTGCAGCTTTCCTTTTTTTTGGGGGGAAGGAGATTTTTAATCGGTGGATATTGATATTAAAAAGAACATTTTGCAGGCCCCCGGCCAGGCCAGCTAAAAATGGTTTCCTTTGCTGTAGAAAGTACTATACCTGTCAATTAGCATTGCTGTCTCAGTGATGCTGTTGGTTGCTTGAGACTTGAATTGCCGCCTCAGTTTACCCTACCACGCATGCGCATGCGTGGTCCTCCCTTTATAAGAGTGGCGGCTACGAGGGCTCGTCCTCTCTTTGTCTCACGGCTACGTCAAAAGGTGACACGTGAGGGGAGGCAGTAAGGGCCCTAAGGTATAGTACTTTCTACAGCAAAAGAAACTATTTTTAGCCGGCCTGGCCGGGGGCCGGCAAAATGTTCTTTATTTGCTGTGAAAGTACTATACCTGTCAATTTTTAGCATTGACTGGCTGTCCTCGTCAAATTAGGTGGCGGGCACCTTTCGACCGAGTTCCCTGCGGTACTGAGGCGGTGAGTCACATAAGTAGTCAGCAGGGGGCGTGTGGGTGCCCTTGCGAGGCATCGTTCTCCCCTTTGTTAGGTTTGGTGTAAAAAATTGATTACAAAAGAGGGAAGGAGGTGACATTTACCTCTGGTAGTTGTAGGTGGATCTTCTCCAGAATGATGACGTCTACTCCAGCCTGAAGAAGGGGTGAATTGCAGGATCACAACAGAAAGGGTTGTATGGCAAAGCACTGATTGGAGATGTGAATGGATTATTCTTAGGAGTTGGGGATGCAAGGATGAGCAAATCGAGTGGTCATCCCAATGACAGTCATGTGTTTTTTTTTTATGAAAGGGAGAGGCTGGTTCAGAATTATTTGAACTTTTAAGAAAAGAGGGGTAGGATTTTTGGACTCAAGATTTGATAAGTTGATATTTTTTTTTGTATATTTGAATAGAGAAAAATTTGCGGGCCGTCCCTAATATCTGATTAGAGTGGGAGGGCCCTAAGAGGTGGCCTGAGAGAAGTTAAGTTAGGCTAAAAGTGATAAAGAGAAACCTCGAATCATTATATAAATATGTACATACTCTTTTTTTTTTCTTTTTTTTTTTTGAAGGGCCCAGTTCGAAAGAGGGAAAAAATGGGGCCCAGGTTCTGGTGATTTGGTTTACTGTGGATTAGAACGTAAACCTAGGCAGTAATGACGTGCCTTGGATCTACAAGGTGTGCATGGGATTTCCGTGGACGGGGTTGTTGAGAGTGGAGCCATGTCTGGGAGTAATGGATGGGAATTGGTAGCATTGTCGAACTGCCATAGTGAATAGGCTAGCAGGTTGTGCGAAAGTGATGCGTTTGTTATAGCCTTCCATGAGTTCAAGATGTGGGACTGGGTTAAATCCTGCAGCGTGGCCGGAATTGTAGTCGTGACTGATAAGCCGTGATCAGTGAACTCGACTGGGCGAGTGGGAAAGTCCTGTTTTAATCTTGGGTCCCTTAAGAATGAGGACAGGGCAGGATGTTGCAAGAGGGTCGCTCTAGGGTAAGATGGTCGGAATCGGTGCACATCCTTGATTCCGTGGAGTTTCCAAGGCCCGGAAGATGGGGGAGCGTCGGGGTCTTGTTGCGTGGTTTTCTTTCGTAACGCCTCAGCTAGTTCTAGGTCAGCGAGATGTTTCAAGTGGTTTGAGTTTTGAGTCTTTAGAGACTGATTTTCCTTGGTAAGCTTAGCAATTAAAGCGTGTTGCTGAACAAGAGAGTCTTGAAGATGTAAAAGGTAAGGTTTCACTTTCTTTACGTTGAGAGCGTACTGCTTTCGAGCACGGCTATTAAGTCGTAACTTGTGGCGTAAGTTGAGGACTATTTTGTCACAGTCGACTTCAATCGGTTCTTCCGTGTCAAGGCCGTAAAAAGGCGAGTTGCAGTCTGCGGGAGCGTCATGGACCTCTTGAGAGAGTGGGGATTGAAATGGAGGAACGGAGGGTGAGGATGCCTCGAGTGGAGAGTCAAAGTCATCTTCGTGATGAGGAAAAAGTGGAGTGGTGGGAACCGTGGAATCGTTGGCTACGTTGAGGGATCCGGAACATCTTCCATGAGTGGTGAGGAGGGAGCGTCTTGGAAGATTACTGGATCATCATAGGAATTCGTGGGTGGAATTTCTTTTCCCGGAAAGGGGGAGAGAGAAGTCTTTGTGCTAGCCGGGGTAGCAGAAGAAGCCGACGAGTGGATCCAAGATTGTTGGGACATGGGAGTGGAGGTTTCATCCATGTCACCGGGGGTGGGTGGGATTGCCACCACAGTTGAAGCTGAGGACATTGTTGGGGTCACCTTTGACTTGAATTTCTTCAAAGTTTGTTTATGGCTTGATAACTGCCTCTTCCTTGTGGCGGATAAAAGTTGTCGGTAGGCAATCACTTGCCAATCTTTGAGGGGAATGGTCACGCAAATTGGGCAGGGGCGTTAGTAGAACTCACATTTTTTGTGGTATTGACACACCTTGTGTGGGTCAATACGTAGGGGATTAAAAAGCCTTGGGCAGTGGCATTTGCCCGGGTCATCGATCACGGGCGTGTGGCCAAAGTAAATATCTTCGACGTCTTCGAGAGTCTTAGGTATTTTCGTTCTTACCATTATGGAACTAGAGAAGTATACTTGCGAAAATGGGATCACTCGACGCTTAACAGTGTGACGTGAGCGCTATAAAAAACAGAGTTAGAAGGCGGGAAAAACCCCAGAAACGAGAGGTGGATGCGAACAGGAGGTGGCGCACCTGACGGCGGTGGCGAGCACTAGGTGTTGGGTGAAGTGGATGCTTGCGTCCGATTTCGGGATGGACTGGCGGATGACCAAAGTATCAGAGCCCGGTCACAGTGGCTGGGATGAGGCGGATGAAAGATCGAAGGAACGGGGATGGGAGAGGAGACCCATGGTCTTGGTTTCACTCCCTTTCCAAAAAATATGTCAGTTTGTTGTTGTTTATTTATTTAAAAAAAAAAAAACGATGATGGCAGAAGTGCCAGGAGTTGATTGAAAACCTGATGGAAAGACGAGCGGGTGGCATTGTGTTGCTGGCCGGCACGTGACGTCACGTTGGGATGAAAATCAGTTGGGGAGGACCGTAGAGTTTCCTTGTGGTCAGGCTTCGGGGAAGGGAGAGGACGGAGCCATGTCCGCAAAGAAGGGATTTTTTTCTGTTCCATGTAGAAACTGGGAGGTGGGAGGGGCTCTTGTCTTTTAGTCAAGCTGGGGCGGCCGGTGGTCGGTCGTGGAGAAGCGACTTTCGGTCGTAGAACGGGGTCTTTCGGTCGGTGCGGACTCACCCGTGTAGAGCAGCATGGAAGATGCGACGTCCCGTGGTGGGGGGGGGCGGCCCCCCCCCCACGTCATGGCGTCTTTCGGCTTGGTGGCGTAGTATCCGAGTCGACATCGGAGTTAACTAAAACGACCAGGAGAGGAAGAGAAGAGCTTGGACATGCCGTGCGAAGAGCTGCACAACGATAGAGGAGCGAAGATCAGCGTGAAAGGTAGTGCGAGCTGGGGCAACCAAGGACTTTCGATCGATAGTGAGTGAGCATAGGCCGGTCGTAGGGAGGGCTGACCGGTAACCTGGAGTAAGATGGCAGCATCAGGTGGCTGTAGGTGGTTGAATGCCAGGGCAGATGCAGATCTGAGACTCGATACGGCCGAGAGTGATGTGTGCAGTAACCTTTGGCGTCAGCAAGGCGGACGAGAGATGGCGGTAAAAAACGGAGCAGGACCGTCAGTGGGAATTCAGTTCATGGTTGTTGTCCTGGCCGGTAAGGGAAGGGAAAGTCGTTGGCGGGAGCGGTGAGAGACTTGGCGACAACTCAACTTGACGGAGACGTCCCAGCTAGGAACGGCCCGGGGTGGACCGTAGGGTGGAGAACAGCAGCTACGGCGTCGGATAGGCGGGTGAAAGATGACGAGCCGGCGAAAGTCCAGAGTCACAA
This sequence comes from Lithobius niger, assembly GCA_023313725.1. Classification (NCBI taxonomy): domain Eukaryota; kingdom Metazoa; phylum Arthropoda; class Chilopoda; order Lithobiomorpha; family Lithobiidae; genus Lithobius; species Lithobius niger. Next base: position 75,233 of record JAHWFP010245917.1, on the reverse strand, counting down.
TCCCGATTTGCTAGCGACGGCTATGGTCAGACCGGAGCGTCCAGAAGACAACAACGTCGGAGTGGCGGACGAAAGACAGCCAGAGGCAGAGGCTGATGACGGACGATCCAGTTCAAAAACCGTTCACACGGTTGGACCGGTGAGGCGTGAAGCATCAAAAAACCAAGATCAGAGGTTGGAACAAAAAATTCCGACTTAATGGCGACATCCCGGCTATGGGCAAACCGGAGACGGGCCAGGAATGCAGCGTGTAGAAGCAAGGCGGGCGAAAGACGGCGAGAGGCCGGAGACGGAGGCCGTTGATAGATGATCCAGATCACAACAGCTACCAGTGGAAAAGGGAGCTTTACAGCCGAAGTGGAAGAGGCGAGAGGCTAGAAGAACAAACCCAATTTTGATGGCGGCGTCCCGGCTATGGGCAGACCGGGACAGGTCGGTGAATGGAGAGTGAGGAACGAGGCGGACGAAAGACGGCGAGGGAGCCAGGGGCAGAGCCGTCGATGGACGACCCAGTTCGCAACGGCCTTCACAGTAAGTCCTGTGGGGCATGGGGCTGTAACGTTGGGGTGCAGGAAACAATCCCAATTCGACGGCGACGTACCGGCTATGGGCAGACCGGGACGAGCCGGTGAATGGAGAGTGTGGAACGAGGCGGACGGAAGACGGCGAGGGAGCCGGGGGCAGAGCTGACGATGGACGACCCATTTCGCAACGGTCTTCACAGTAAGTCCTGTGAGGCATAGGGTTGCAACGTTGGGGTGGAGGAAAACACAACCCCAATTCGACGGCGACGTCCCGGCTATGGGCAGACCGGAGACGGGCCTTAGAGCGTGGAGTGCGGGCAGTGATGGGACCTCAAAGCGGCATCCAGCCGGAGGGCAACGGGAAGCGGGCGAACGCCAGGAGGAGGACGGTTCTTTATTCAGCAGGCGGCGGAGGGCAACGCCTCGGCTAACGAGTAGGGCGAGGCGTTCAGACGTCCTGAGTAAATGACGGATGAATGAAGAAGGGAACTAACAGAACGAGCCGCATGGTGGCTTGAGACAAATAGATGACGAGCCCTCGTAGCCGCCACTCTTATATAGGGAGGACCGCGCATGCGTGGTAGGGTAAACTGAGGCGGCAATTCAAGTCTCAAGCAACCAACAGCATCACTGAGACAGCAATGCTAAAAATTGACAGGTATAGTACTTTCACAGCAAAGAAAGTTAGTATTTTACGGCAGTTATGATTGGCAGAGGCCTTAGGATGATTATCATCATCCCTCCCCTAACCTAACGGTTTATTTATTTTTGTTTTGTAGGCTATTTATACTTTTTTTTTGTAGGGGAATATTTTCCGGAGGAAAATTGGTATGGGGGGATATTTTCTAGGGGGGAAATTTTCCAAGGGGGCTGTTCACCAGGGGATATTTGCTTAGAACCGTGTCTTCAGTGGTGCTAACTTAGGTCGACCCATTGAAAGAATATTTCAATAACATTAGTCAGGCTTTTACCAGCGATTCACGTTTTTTAATATGACTTTCCTGACTCTTTGGCTGTACTGAGTCCATGACCTGAAGTTTTTTTTTTAAATGGCTTTCCTGGCTGCACTGACTACACTGCCTGCCAACAGGCAATTCAAAAATAGTTATTGCCAGCGGTAAGATAATGATTGGCTAGGCGTAGTAAAAGCGAAGCACAGGTGAGAGCAGCAGCATATACCCAACATTTGCATATACTACCGTACTGCTTAGGTAATATAATGAGGTTTACGAAGTGCCGTAGGTTTGACGAGACCCCATTTCTGTAACACAAGAGTGACAGAGTAACCAGTCTTAGATTTATTTTGTTTATATTGCTATGTAGCCAGCGATAGAAGTAATGTTGGGCAGTACCAGAAAGTTTTCAGCCGTGCCGGTACCAAGCTTAGCACCCCGGCACTCGGCTTCCCGGTACTTACAAATACGACAATATTTGTTATTACTGCACGAACACCAGATTTTTAAATAATAATAAAAATTTTTATTGAAAAATGTGTTTTGTTGATAAGCTTTTATGGAAAAAATTTATGGAAATCACCCATAGTAACTTATCGATGGGTTGTGTGTGGAGAAGGGGGGAGGGGCGCTCCCATCTGGCTCCATCCTTGAACCAAGTGACTCAACTAAGGCAAGAAATGTACATGACGATAGGACACCCATTCTCAGTTTGTATCGCATATGGCTGCGATAGTAGTACGTCCATTAGGTAGGGTGGTTTCTCTGCTGGGCACACCCTAGCCATGCAGAGTGGCTACTAACCCTAACTTCTCTTTACGATAACTCCTGCCCTACTGGTCCGATTTCCATTCTGCTTTGATAATTTGTTGTTTGCGGATAATCTCTTCAACTTACCAATTGGAACCACTGCTCTTCTCCCTTCCTTCTAGAACTTCCGGCACGAATGACCTTGAAGGTCTCTCTCAAGGCCACTCACTCCACTGTCATTAGATGTCCCTCGCGCCCTAGTTTGTTCGTGTAATATTTTGCGACCCTACTGCTAACCATTTTGGATTGGCAGAGAGTGTCTCCAGACTTTTGGCTCACCCTGTATACTAGAGGACCAGCCCGTGCTATGCAAGGGGCCAGTCATGAATTAAGTTTACAGACCCACTTTTCCTGACACACTTAAGCAAATAAGAGATGACATTTTGGAACCTACTAAGCGAACTGAAAAGGACGTAATTGTAAACATTTATGAACATTTTATTATTACAATGATGTCATGCGGTGGCAGAAGGGGTCCGATAGATAGATAGGTGCAAGCACAATGGATAGAGCAAGAGTGGTAGTTGAGAAAAGGTCAAACAAGCATACAAACTAAAGACAAAGTTTGTTAAAAGGCTTGCATTGTAAAAAGAGATTTGATTAGTCTCCAGATAAGGGAATTTTGTCTGGATGCATGTCGTGCGTGGCGTGATTCTGCCAATGGGGAAGTGCAAAGAAAACCGCTGGAACGTTTACGGAGAAAAATAGAATTATTCTCCCTTATATGTTGTTGCAAATTTTTGCACTCCCAAAGCCTGAAATGGGCGATGTTTGTCAGTGCAGGACTGCAAATTGCGGTTTGCGCCCCTTTAATTCAAGCCCTGCCTACGGGCCAGTAAATATAGGTTTGATTTTAGACTGTGCAGGTTGCCCTCCTTATGGTTTTCCCCTTTCTTCCCACCTCGGAACGTTTTGTTTTGCTCGCCGTTACCAAATGTGGACGACCTAACAAAAACTACAAGCATGTACCCATTCGAACCCTAATGAATAAAACACTTAAAAAAATAGGACCAGTGAAACACGATCAACATTCAGTGACTCAAGTCCAACTTACTCTTTCTCGCAGTCGTACTTCTTGAATGATTGGTCCTTTACTGTAATGACTTTTGTCCAAAATGGTTTGTGCCGTCTAAAAGATAAACAGTGTGGCCCAGTAAGTACAGTAGTACCAAAGATACAAACAAGTTAATGTGCAAAAATGACTCACCTGCTTGGCACGAGATAAATCACTTGCGAAGACATGAGTGTACTTTTGGTTCTGTAGGCGACGGCCGAGAAGATGGGCTTGCTTTACCCCTGCTTCCGACAAAGGCACATCTTTCTGACCTGTATACATACCACAAAACAAGTGTTTCTAAAACTAGGCTGTCATTAAACCGAATGCAACTGTTAATTTAAGAAGAAGCTATTTTTAATGTTCGGTTTATGTGACAAGATATATATATCAGAAGGCTAGTTATTTGCCCGCCAAATACAAATATCTTTTATTCTGCCCTTGTGCGTCATGTTAGGCCATGCCAAGAGTACAGACACTTATACAGACGTGGATACTGCTCAACCCTCTCCAATGTCAGTCGCCACTCGCCATTTGGCGAATGGAAATCAGTAGGTGGCGACCTGAAATTTAGCCTTACTCGCCAAAATGACGACTAGCAATAGGACACTCCAAGAGCGATATCCCGGGAACCGTACAAGTTAAGAGACCAACGGTTTGCGGCGTTATGCTCAGATTTATAAGGGCTACGTAACTGCTTTATCTTCATTAATACTGGGGTTAAAGAGAATTCTACAATTTCATAAATGCAGGAATTAAAAATAAACCATGCATCGTGCAAGATGTCATTGGTATGTGGCGAGTGCTTTGTGAAGGTACAGTGAATGAACAGTGAAGGTGCTCCTCCAACACGGTTAGGGATGCATCGAACCGTACTCAAATCGCCGAATACCGAATTACAACCTAATAGTTAACTGCTGACTACCTACTAATAATATTTGGTGTTAAACAGAGTACTGAATGACGACAAAACAGGCTGAATACAGTAATGTGCCAAATACCTGTAAACTATACATGGTATTGATTAAAATGTGTGACCATAATTAACAAGTTTAGACGCCGTAACAACCTTCACGAATGTGAATTGTGTGGCACTCGCCATTTGGCCAGTAGACATTAATAAAAAAAAAATGAATCTAACTCTCCAACTAGTTAAAGGGGCTAGCAACAGTATTGCAGACTTGGTTGGAAAGCCCTTATAATTCTACACACAACACCGCAAACCGCTTGTTTCTAGCTAACACGGTTTGCTAGAAACAGCGTTAGCTAGAAACCGTCCGACTTATGACAATTTAAGCAGTCAAACCCACCTAAAATAATGGGAATAGGCTCAAATCATAGCTTCCTCTGTGGGCGTCCACCTTTTCAATGTTATTTGAGTTTAGCTGAAATAGTTATATAGAAAAAGCAGCCATCGTGTGCTAACTGAAATAATTCTATTTTGCTGATTAAAAAAACAAATTCACCTTACTGTAACCAAATTCTCCCGACATACAATTATATCGGCGTAGATAACATTCCTGTTAGATTCCTAACAGTTATTCTGTACTTGGCAAATTTGATTTGCGGTGTACTCTTCGCCACAAGACACCCCTAACGACAGACTGCCTTTGGGCTTTAGAACTTAACCGGGTTGTAGGAAAAAATCCTAGCTTCTCACCCACTTGGAAGTAAGGGAATGAAATGTGTATCATTTTTTTATTTATTTATGTATTGGCGTTCATATCCTATTTTTTACTTTACTGGTATTGGCTGGAAGTTTTTGATCTGACCAGTAGAAAAGCTGTTTATTTAAAACAACAGTAGGCACATCAGGCCGCACATGTCCCCAAAGGCTTAACAGTTCATTCATAATGGAGATAACTGCTGCCAACTCCACCTTAATTACATTTAATTCTAGTTTACAGTATTTCAAGTCTAGGCTATACTTACCCTGGATTACATTTTCCTTGTTAGCACCAGTTTCACCACTGAAAGAAAGAAAAATAATTACTTTAGCAAAATTGAGCGTAGAACTTAAGACCGCTACTCAAGTTTGAGCCTATAAATAGTTTTGTAAATAAACAAACAGTAAATAAGCTGGTTTGGTTTATGGACACAGAGTTGGAAATATAAGCACTAGGCAACCAGTCTTTTATTTTATTCATTAGTTTAATTAAATGACCAGATTTCTTTGCGAGTGGCAACGCAAAAGCTTGAAGAGCTGGGAGTATTGCTCAAAAGCAGTAAGTGGTTTTAATAAATAAAAGTATTTTTTTTACTGTTAATTAATAAGGCTGTGCCGAGCACATTCTTTCCTGCCTAGCCCGATCAAACCCAAAATGCCTGGTGCACCGAGCGAGTCTGACAATGGACCAGCATTTATTGCAGTTAATTACTACACATTTTGTAAGCCTAGGCTATTTGCAAAAATGAAGTGTTAACATAGTGTCCTAGGCACCAAGAATCACACTTTGTGCTTCAGACGTAGCACCCCAGTGCAAAATTGTATGTGAAAGTTTAACTTTTCCCAACTTTCAACCACAAGAGATAGACACTAGTTTGCACCATTTTAAATAGCTTGAAATGTCCTCTCCTACGGCAGCAGTCCTTCCGAAGAATTCTGCACTTAAAATTTTAGTTAAGCAAAATAGAACGTTACATTGTTATTAGTTTGGATTTGCACTGCGCAGGGTTCGTGCTCAACTGTAAACTATTCCAGACTTCTTCAGGATTTTCCAGGCCTTGTCAATGTAAATTCAAGGACCACAAACGAGCAATGAACAGAAAATGAGAAAGTTAAAAGGGTGGTTTGTTAATAATGAACTCTAATATTACGGCAAGCGATAAGTTGCAGATTTTGCTCAACTAACCGACGCTGGCAAAACACAGAAATACTGGCACTGCATTCGCTATAATTCGGTTTCGATATAGCGATTTTATTTTTAGTAACTACGACCAAGGATAAGGACATGTAATTTCCGCAATAAAGCTTGAGGCAATTTTGCAGTGCCTTTTTGTTGCGATGCAAGTGCAATTTTGCGGGATTTCAGTATAATTTTGTGGTTATGGATTTGATGGTTAATTTGACAATGGGATTCTATTGTCTCACATGTTAAAATTTTTCAAGGACCACGCTAGTGGCCCGCCCGCTAAGTTCAATTGTTAAACATCATAAGAATGTTGTTGTTCAAATCCAGCATTGTTGCATGGTAGTGGGGAGGTAGATGGCAAACAATTACAAAGTTGACTCACCCTGAAACCTAACTAACAACTACTATTCTAGATTTTATATTACAGTAGTACAAATGAAATTTTGACCGGTGGTCACTGTGTATGAGTGGGACTCTCTTTTCTGGAGAGAGTCTATTATGCAACTATTTAATTGTTCGTACTTTAAAAATCACTCAACCTAAAAAGTTGATCTTGGTGTCAAATTATATGTTTTGGGGGTCAAGGAATTCACAAGAGCCATTAATTTAGTCATACGTACAACCCATCTCCCATTTTCCAAAATGGGGACCAATAAATGGCATCATGGTATCTACCCATGATGGCATTAAATGAACTTTTATTTAATTACTTTTCAACTATTACAATCTTCCTTTATACAAAGATAATGATATTTCTTCTTACTCAAACATAAAAACTACAATTAAAAATGTCCATTATATTACATTATGCGGGGGGTCTAACTTTCCTGTGTGATAGTTCACAGTTACACTGTTCATCCTCATCATCCTGGTTTGAATATATATGTTCTTACACTGCTCATGAGAACACCTATACCCTTTGAGACATGGTAGCTTGTTTACTGTACACACACAATTAGATCACGCACAATCTTTAGTACATCAGCACTGCACGAGTTGTTTGTATGTGGGTGGAATTGGATTTTTTCCCATCAATTTAAGTTTTAATTCACCTTTATCATCGTACCATCCGCAATCAAATAAATCAGGTAACAATGTCTTAGCCTCCAGTGCTTTTTTCCATACAAATGCTCGATAATGTGCACGTTGGATGTGTAGCTGCAATGAAGCATATGTAGGAGGAAGCATTTCTGGTGATTTTTTTCCCAAACTGTAATTCTCGAAGTTCAATTGATTGATTTTGAAGTTTCTGCATTATGTAGAGAGCGCAAGTAAAAAAAATCTTCAGCCGATTTGATTGCACTATCCGATAATTTTCCAACACCAATTTCTGTAAGCAATTTAAGATTTTTCAGATAAACTTCCCATGAAATCTTCTTGCCAATGCATTTGAATAGCTGGTTGTGTCACATCGTTATTGAGTGAAAACCAATAATAGATTATCGTATATACAATATTCTCAGGCATACCAACTGATATGCGAGAATCTATTATTTGTTTTCACTCGGTAACTGGATGTGACACAACCAGTCAGCCAAATGGCATTGCCAAGAAGACTGCGTGGGAAGTTTATCTTGAAAAATCCTAAATTGCTTGCAGCAATTGTTGTTGGAACATTATCGGATAGTGCAATCAAATCGGCTAAAGATTTATTTATTAGCATTCAATGGCGCTCTCTACATAATACAGAAATTTCACAATCAATTTTAATGAACTTCGGGACATATTTAAAAAAATCTACACTAAAACCACACAACGAACTATTTTACAAATGGTTCACTGAATTTTCGGTAAAGAAATCGTTCACCTTCGTCGGAGTGTTTGCAGCTATTTGAAAAAGATCGTTCACATCTTTCACTTGGTCACGATGCTGGTCGAGTTACCATTGAGCTGTACAGCTCTCTGGATTGGAGAGAGCCACTTCCGGTTTAGCTTTTCTGGAAGCTCTGGATGTAGCAGTTTATCGATGTTATGTGTCGCTGCTGTAAGATTCATAAGTGGCACATTATTCTGGATGAACTTTGTTATGGCTATGGACTCTAATGCTCTCAGGTGACTATCTTGGAGGGAGTTGGATTTGAGTAGGATTGTGGATTCATCCCAGGCTATGGGGTGTTGCGTTTTTTTGTGGTGGAGGGCAATGCTGTTTTTCTTGTCCCCATTTTCGGTGGCACTGACATGTTCTTGTAACCGGGCTTGACAACATCGGTGTGTCTCTCCTATGTATACTGCTGCACATGTTTTGCATGGAATGCAGTATACTACTCCTTTTTGAGAAAGTATGGTTTTTGTCTGGTTGTTTGATCTTCTGGGATGGGGGTGGAGTGGGAGTAACTGGGGGGGGCTTGTGTTTGGTGTGTGTGTCCCAGAACTTCGGGAATTACAGTTTGGGAAAAAAAAATCACCAGAAATGCTTCTTCCTACATATGCTTCATTGCAGCTACATATCCAACGCAACCTTCACCAATGTCTGTCGCCACTCGCCAAATGGCGAGGGAAATTCAGCAGTTGGCGACTTGATTTTTAGCCCTACTGGCCAAAACGGTGACTGACTCTAATGCTGAAATTGTCATATCTCGGGAACCGTACTAGCTAGAAACATGCGGTTTCCGTCGTTGCGTGCAGATTTACAAGGGCTATCCAACTAAACATGCTATATTGTTACTAGCTTCTTTACCTGATTGGAGAGTTTAGATAATTTAAAACAATGGTTAAATATTAAGTAGCAACACACCCACTAATACTATTTCTACATGGCGAGTAGGGCTGGGATCGGTTACACGGTTAACCGTAAACCGTTCCACGTTCGGTTACACGGTTTATAAAACCCATATCCGAAAAACGTTTGCTGTGTGCACCATTCAAAATTCGCGATGAACGAGCCAAAAATAGCCAAGTGGCATCATTTAGGCCTACTAATCCAAACACTCAAAATCAGTGAAAGTAGAAAACCGGAGTGGGTAGGGGGCAGCTTATTTACAAATAATCCGCATGGGCTTGTTGTCCCATCGAAGCTGCTTGCTTTTTTCGAAACAAACTGCTGATCGCCACCGCGTACACGAGGTAGTTAAATACAAGCTGGCCAGCATCTGCCCTCCCCGCGTCATGAGAAGTGGACTCGTCTATACCTAGCGCGAACGGCAGGAAAGCGGCGTCATAACACGTAAACGAAATGCGTCGCTACCCGAAAACGCAAACATGCTAATTTTTCTGGCTCATAATTTGAAATGAATGGAACATTAACGAAAACGTTGTTAAATTTTGTTGTTTTGTTTTTGGCTTACGTTGTCGTAAATAGGCCTAAGCCATCTTGTAGAAATTGTAAAGCTACATAAAGTCAAAATTCTTGATAAAAGAAGTACTTAACTTTATCAACGTCAACTTTCTTCTAGTTTAAATCCCAAAATGCAACATGTAGTCAATAATTGTGCTTGTCTTACCAAGGCCTAAATCATATTTTTTTTTAATCTTTGTTTTTTAATAATGTATTACACAGGGGCGAAACTTTTTTGGCTGTATTTTTTGCTGAAAACGGAAAAACGGTTTTCGTGTAACCGACCGGAAAAAAAACCGGTTAAACGGATAACTAAAAAACCGGAAAGTACCAGCCCTAATGGCGAGTAAGTAATAAACAATGGCGAGTGGATTTTAATATCTACTGGCCAAATGGCGAGTGCCACACAATTCACATTCGTAAAGTCGATCCAACGTGCACATTATCAAGCATTTGTGTGGAAAAAAAGCATCGGAGGCCAAGACATTGTTGCCGGATTTACTCGATTGCGGATGGTACGATGATAATGGTGAATTAAAACCTAAATTGAATGGGAAAAGATCCAATTCCACCCACATACAAACAGCTCGTGCATTCGCACTACAGATTGTGCTTGATCTGATTGTGTGTGTACAATAACCAAGCTACCATGTCTCAAACTGTATAGGTGTTCTCCTGACCAGTGTAAGAAAAACATATATATTCAAACCAGGATGATTAGGATGAAACAGTGTAACTCTTGAATTTATATTCTATCACACAGGGAAGTTAGACCCTGCGTGATATAAAGGACATTTTTAATTGTGGTTTTCATGTTTGTGTAAGAAGAAATATCATTATCTTTGTTTAATAAGATTATAATTACATAGTTGAAAAATAATTAAATAAAAGTTCTTTTAATGCCATATATTGGCACCCATTTTGAAAAATGGGAGATGGGTTATATGTATGAATAAATTAATGACTTTTTGAATTCCTTGACCCCAAAAACATACTTCGACACCAAGATCAAGTTTTTAGGTTGAGTGGTTTCTAGTTGGTTTGAATTTTTTTTTTTTGCTGGAAGTTGGCCTTTTACATGCCCCTAGTTAGAATCTGGATGATGCCACCCTGGTATCATTGGGCAGTTTTTTTTAATGAAGGTCAAAGGTCAAAATTGGTGGCCAAAAGACAGTTTTTTTTTGCTTTAACTTCTGAACCGTTGATCAGATCTAAAATACAGAATACAAGTCTATAACAAAACTAAATTTTCTTTAGGAAAAGTCCTATTCAATTTTGACGTAGAGTTAGCCCTTATGGTCCACATTTGTCATTTTATGCCAAAGTGACAGAAAATAGTACATTTGGTATTACAGTGTATAGCATTCCTGACTATGCACCTTTGCTTTTACCTTCCTAATTACCCTAGATGGATATACTTAGGCTCTTCTGAAAGGTTGTGATATATTCTTTCCAGCAATGCTAAGAATACACAATTATGTATCTTAAATAGGGACCATCCTACGCCCATTGAAAGGAGTTGTTGTAATGGCGTAACGGCAAAAGAAACTGGTGAGTTTCAATTTTTACAGTGCTCCTATGAGCTATCTAATTACCATAGATAGACATACTTAGGCTCTTTTGAAAGGTGGTGATATATTCTTTCCATCAATGCTATTCACAATTGTGTATCTTAAATAGGGACGGTCCTACGCCCATTGAAAGGTGTTGTCGTAATGGCGTAGCAGCGAAAGAATATGCTGATTTTCAATTTCAAAGTGCTCCTATGAGCTATCTAATTACCATAGGCCTAGATGGACATACTTAGGCTCTTCTGGAAGGTGGCGATGTATTCTTTTCATCAATGCTAATAACAATCCTGTATCTTAAATAGGGACCTTCCTTCCCCCTATTGAAAGCTATTGGAGCACTTTCAAATTGAAAATCGCCGCTACACCATTTAAACACCGCCTTTCAACGGGCGTAGGACTGTCCCTATTTATGATACACAATTATGATTAGCATTGCTGGAAAGAATGCATCACCACTTTACAGAAGAGCCTACGTATGTCCATATAGGATAGTACTTTGAAATCGAACATCACCAAACCCTTTCGCGGTTACGTCATTACAACAACACCTTTCAATGGGCGTAGGACAGTCCCTATTTTTAAGATACACAATTGTGATTAGCATTGACTGGAAAGAGTAGAACAACACCTTTCAGAAGATCCTAAGTTTGTCCATCTAGGGTAATTAGAGAGGTAAAAGCAAATGTGCGTAGTTAGGAATGCTATACACTGTAATACTAAATGTACTACCGTAAATTGTGTTATCTAAATCGTGTAGCCCACCCCCTAAAATGCTGTAAAGTTAAAATCATGAAATAGTGGAGTTAAAGCCCACCCCTCAAATTGTAGTTTTTCTACAAAAAATACCTAAAAGTTATATGATATTAATAGTACTGCTTGCTAAGTTTCCTTCTCCCACCCTGTAGTAATAGTGGACTTTTCCTTTAGCTCCTAGCACCTGCACAAGGCATCTCTCACCTAAGCCTCCTCCCTTCACAGCAATTAAAAGGATGTAAAAATTGGTCTTTCAGAGATCGTTCAAAAGCTTCTAATTTTCTGTAATAGATGTTCAGAAAGGTTAGAAAATTGATAATGCTTGATTTAAAGCCCACCCCCCTATTTTAGCCTAATTAACTGCATTAGCCCATGGGCGTTTAATCCACGATTTACGGTATTAATTTGGCATAAAATGACAAATTTGGGCTATAGGCTAAGGGTTAACTTTACATCAAAATTGAATAGGAATTTTCCTGAAGAAAACTTAATTTTGTTTTATTTCCTGAAGAAAACTTAATTTTGTTTTAGACTTGTATTCTGTGTTTTTCGATCTGATTAACAGAAGTTAAGCAAAAAACTGTCTTTAGGCCACCGATTTTGACCTTTGACCTTCATTTAAAAAAATTGCCCAATGATACCAGGGTGGCATCACCCAGATTCTGATTAAGGGAATGTAGAATGCCAACTTCCAGCAAAAAACCTTTTGTTTTACCTCACATCAAGGTTCCGATAAAAAAAACTAGGTACTGGCTACCTGACTATTCCAAAGTACGAAATCAAATATTTACATCCGCCATTTTCCAAAATGGCGTTCAGATAGGAGGGTCCCACTCATACGCAGTGACCACCGGTCAAAATATCATCTGTACTACTGTAATATAAAATCTACAGTGGTTGCTAGTTAGGTTTCAGGGTAAGCCAACTTTGTAATTTTACGTATTTTACTAAATGCGCCTATTAGGGATGTGCGAGTAGAATTATTTTAATTCGAGTCGAGCCGAGTTTGCAACAAAAGAATCGAGTATCGAGCCGAGTTTGAGTATTTGGTTGACACACTTATTTTGCTAGAGTTTTTTATTTGTTAGTGCAATAACAACTAAGATGCTGCTTAAAGGACTGTGCGGGTCAATGTCCACAACTAGTTTTGCAGTTTTTAAGATGTAACTTTAAAATGGTTTGAGCTAGTGGCTTTCAATTTGCGCCACCGGAAAGCTCTCGTCGAGACGATGAATTTGGTATATTTGAACGTCAAAATCGGTCAAAACTTGGCAAAGTTATCGTATTTTTGCAGGATTCGAGTTTTCCGAGTATGGATGCAAGTGACGAGCCGAGTTCGAGTAGACGTTGCATATTCGTCTCGGCTCGAATTTTTCGAGTATCACACATCCCTAGCGCCTATCCACTAATGGCGGCTACTAGCTTTGGCACTTCAAAAGAAACCATTTCATGATGGTGAGGATAAATACCTATGCTGCGAAACAGCTTGAGAATTGTTGAAAATTATTGCAGTCATTGTGCCCTGAGAAGCAATAGTTGTATTTAAATCAATTGCATAAGACTGTTTCAATGTGATAAAATTGGAAGAAGATCGTGGATTTCAGCTAACTACTTACTACTACGTACTATATGCTGGCTACTGACTAATTCCGCTAATATAAAATCAGGGGTCGAAATATTCGGATGCACAGGGGCAAACTGCACTCCAAAATCGCACTTTGCACTCCAGAAACAACTCTTGGAGTGCAAAATTGCACACCAAAGTTAAATTTTTCATGACTTTTGAACTCGAAATAAGAATGTTTCAAATGTTAAGAATAAGACATATTTTAAGAATGTGGAAGGGTTAAAGAAGAGAAGAAACAGATGACTTCAGTCCATGTGAGGCGAGACACACTGAAATCTCAAGATGAAGAGAAAAGCTGTAAAAAATACAAGGGAGGCAGTTTATAAGATTCCTTGCAGGGACTGTGATGCAGTGAACATAGAGACCAGGAAAGGTATCCATACTAGAGTTGCTCAACATATGGCCAATGTGAGAAATAAGAAAGATGACAGCGGCATCGAAGACCACTGCAAATCTACGAATCATGAAGCGGACTGGAAGAGGACGTGCACTCTTCTTAGGTCAAACTTGATCCTTGATCCCCACCTCATATTTTTGGAATCTCTGGCAATCTAGCAATATGAAAAGAAAGGAGTGCCTTTAATGAACATCCAGGGCCATGCGTACCCTAGAGTTGCTCAACTGGTAAGCAGAGACTTCAGTGAACAGTTTGATCGTCAATGGCAACTTGATAGTAGGAATCGCGTGCAGGCTGATCAATACAGGAAGCTATGAGGGCGGCCTAATTCAAATACTAAAGTGGTCAGAACGAGTTCAAATGCACAAGTGGTCAGCAAGAAAGATGTAGTTCAAAGTCCGAACATCCTCAAGCCTGAAGAAGACATCTGAGGGATGTCGAAAATTTGCAGGACGAAGTACGTGTCCTTGAAGTGAATTTAAGCAAACTTTTTGGTGTTCTTCTTATGACGATAACTTTTGAACCGCACAAGCTACAGACTTATGGTTTGCAGCATTTTAAACAGCTTGGAACTAGATTTCCTGTGACACCATTCTCCCAAAGAAGTTAAACCCCATTTTTTACTACATTTGGTTAAACTATGTGTATAGGTTTTTCAGTTGAATAGTGAAGCTAAGTCAATTTTAAGCC